>JACSZP010006424.1:0-11598 GCA_016161895.1 Pinna nobilis | reverse complement strand
TGTTAACTTTTAACATTTTTGCCTTCTTCTCAAAAACCAGTGGGCCAATTTCAACCAAACTTGAAGGTGGCTTCAAGTTTGGGAATAATAAGGGTCAGGCTCTTGTAGGAGCTGCATAAGAGGCCTAAAAGGGGTAAATATAGGAAAATCTTTGAAAATCTTTTTCTCAGGAACCGACAATGGGATTGACTTCATGTTTGATATTTAGCATCTTTAGGGGAAGGTCTACAAAGTTCGCGAATGAAAACATTTTTTGATGAAAAATGGCCCACTAGTTTACATCAGTGTTTGTAACAATTTGGTTTGCTTTTGTTTTTGTTTTTCTTGTTTGTAAACAAATATTGATATGTCACAAGTAGTGTTTGAGTTTTATTGTAGTTTTCTAACTCCTTATACTTTTTTTGATAATGCCAAAGCAACACTTCTTCTTGTTTCTTCCACAATATATTGGGTAGTTTAACCAAAATACATTTATATTTCAACATTTATTTGTTGTAATTTTTAATCCTTATGTCCAAAATCTATTCTTTTAAAACATTCCATAGCATAATTTATCTTTGATGTCTTTTTTCAAGGTGTAAATAGTTTGGATTCTTTGCTCATGGTGACCTATTGCGATCACTTTTCGTCTGTCGTCGTCCGTTAACTTTTCACGTTTTGAACTTCTTCTCAAGAATCACTGAATAGATCATGCCCAAACTTGGTACAAATGTTCCACACAAAGTCCCACACAATTGTTGTTACTTTTCTGGGCCATGGGAAATCCAAGATGGCCACCATGGCCTCTGATTAGCTTAGACATTTTGAACTTCTTCTCAAGAACCACTTAATGGATCATGCACAAACTTGGTACAGATGTTCTACACAAGGTCCCACGCAAGGGTTGTTACTTTCCGGGGCCATGGGAAATCCAAGATGGCCTCCATGGCGTCTGATTTACTGAGACATTTTGAACTTCTTCTCAAGTTTTTTTCAACCAAATTTGCTAGGGATGAGCATTGGGTTATGCAGACTCAAGCTTGTACAAACCATCCCCCTCGATCTAAAAATGGCTCTGCTCTTAGGTAAAAAGGTTCACTTTATAAAATCTTCTTCTCTGAAAGTACAAGGCCAATTCAGCTCATTTCTGGAATATAGCATCCTTTTGAGGTGCTAATTTAAAGTCTCTTCAAGAGAAGGCCCTGGGTTCATTTTTGGTCTTAACTGGGGTTAAAAATTTCCCATAGGGTTACTATAGGAACCAGTGTGCCAATATTAACCAAATTTATTACTCAGGTGACCGTTAAGGCCCCTTGGGCCTCTTGTCTTACACTGGAAAACAGTTCCAGCTCCTTTGTAACGGAAAGCTATCAAAGACAATAGCTAGAATCTCTACGAAACATCACTCAAGATTCTTTCCTTGATGGAGAAGTCATTGACTATCAATGGAACGATTCAAATTTTGACAGTATGTTCGTCGCCTATGGGCCAAATGTACAAATGAGGAAAATTTAGCTTGCAGACCACTAGTCACCAACTATGTCACGAGTCCTTAGTTTTTGTATTGTCCTTCAGCAGTAATAGGCTAAAACCAGCCGTTTGACCCAAGGTCCGAAACCTAGACCTCCCTGTGGGAGACAATGCACTTAACCGCGGGACCACGACGTCTCTCTCTCTCTCACGTTACCGCGGGACCACTACGTCTAACTCTCTCTCTCTCTCTCTCTCTCTCTCTCTCTCTCTCTCTCTCTCTCTCTCTCTCTCTCTCTCTCTCTCTCTCTCGTTACGTCTTAATTTTGGATCATTATACTGTCAAGCACGAACAGAACTGATTCTCTCGTAATTGGTTTGATTTACCGTCTTCTCATGATTTTATTTTTGTCTAGAATAGCTTATGCAAAGCTGGTTTTTTCTCTTTCCTTCTTTTTCCACGGAAATGAATACCATAAATAACAAATATGCTGACTATATGACAGGTACAGAGGGGAAAACTTAGTACTAATATTTAATATTTTGCTTACGAAAAGTGAGGAACTGCTAATGTATATTCAATAATATGTGAACTTTAACATGGCATCTCATTTCGTTAACAACTTTAACAAACGACACCTTTTGTTCTAGTGTGTAATACCAAACAGAGATATCCCGAACGAATATCATTTTGAAATACAAAAGTCTCCTATGGCAATTTATCCATTCTGTAGATAAAAGGTAATATAGTAGATAACATCGATCCGACGTGACTGCGCATCACTGAATATATATAGTTGAAAGCTTTATAATGAATAATTGGCAAGTAACGTGATCAAGAAGGATATGGGTGTAAAATTTGGTCCCCAAAATCCTAAAATTGGCTAATACTACAAACAATGAAAAACAAAACTGATAAATAATTCAAATTCCCAAAGCATATGGACCAACAAATAACATTTTGTTTTTGTTTAAAGAAGAACTGTAGGGTTTATAATTAAACTTCAGATATATAAAAATAATTATTATTTAGATAGGTAAAGTGTTATTTCTTAACGACAAGTTGGCAATACTCGTAAGATATTTCAATGAATATAGGTACGTTGCCTAAATATTACTTTTTAAAACTCATTTTTACTGGTATACCAAACGTGTTTCTTATAGCACATACATGTATTTTAATGTAATAATTACCATTTTAAAAAATGTATGTGTTTGGTTTATTTTATCAACATATATTTATTTATCAAGTCGTAGCATAATTTGCAAGTCATTTATTCCTTTGATCCCCAGGATTGGTTTCATTGCTTATGCTTCAATCAATAACAAGTCTTTACAATTTCAGTATATTTACTTTCTTTCGACTTATCATAAATTACTAACTGAGATAAATACCTGTTGTTCAGCAAAATCGTAACATGGTGGTATCTTATTTTTCTGTTTGCTTCTTTATTTCTTTCATATTGTACAGATGTAATAAGGGTTCAATACTCTATCAAACATTTTCACTTTACATTTTGTCAGAAAGTTTAAACTTTAATCAAATTCCACTAGTCGTTAAATGGAGAGATTTGAATCCTAAGATCCACAACCAATCCAGAGACATATATAATTCTGTTTTATACGTCTCTGACAAAGACAACTAGGATGCTCCATGTCGTTTGCCAATTGCAAGCTGCCTTTCTTCTGTCGCAATGACTTGGTACACAGACGTTTCTAATACGCTTATCTCTTGATTGAAACTCTTTTTTTAGGCGTATTTGAACATTGCATGACAAGGGAGGTACATAAGTAAAGGGTACAACTTTGACACGATTCGCAAAGCTTTGACTTTTGGGGGAAATCGGTATATTTGAGGTTTGGATTATTCTGATAACTTTTAAATAATATATGTTCATCGTAGAAACAGTACAGATTGACAGATATACGAGTTTGTTAGGACTTGGAAAATTACAATACTCAGGGCCCGATACGGAAACAGTCACAGTGCATGCGCGCTAGTATACTGTAATAATAAAATCATGCATAATATACAAATACAAATATCCTACAACTTACATATTTCTTGTTAATTAAAGTAATCTACTTTAATATCCTATTGATACTGAAGTGTTTAAGCCTTCAATAGACTCTGATTAAAGCGAATACATTTCTCAAAGTTTATATAATAGAGTACCATACGCCATGTGTTATTAATTCTCAGTCCCGAGTAGTTTGTTCCTTGCACCCTGATTACTTCGCTGGCTATTGTATTGTATTGTTGTTTAACGTCCCACTCAAGAATATTTCACTCATATGGAGACGTCACCATAAGCCGGTGAAGGGCGACAAATTTTGCCTATGCTCGACCCTGCTGGCCGTAGAGCAGGGAGGGTTCTTTAACGTGCCAACACCTACTGTGATACGGGATCTAGGTTTTTAATGTCTCACCCAAAAGACGGGGACGGCCAACGGTAGAGTGGCGTTGCGCGGATTCGAACCCCAGACCCTTCGATTCAAAGTCGAACACGCTAACCACTTGGTCACTTCGCTGGCTATATAATGCGTCTTCACGCAAAAAGATATTTACTTCTTTATCATGTTGATCAGTATGGTAAATCTGTGAAAACAGATGATAAAGGATATGATCCCCTTGTCACATACCTATTCCCGACCCCCTTTTTCTCGTTTATGACCATCACCGATTGTGACTTATTCTCGAAAATATGTGACACGACGGGTGCCACGCGCTGTGCAGGAGTTGCTTAAACCCTTCCGGAGCACCTGAATACACCCTGGGTTTTGGTGGGTTTCGTTTTACTCTATTTTTCGATTTTATACGTATTGTTATAGTGATTGCTGTTTGAGTTATTGTATCTTTTTTATTTGGCCATGGTTTCGTCTGCCTTTAGATTTTTGAATTTTTGACTGCTTCTTTGGTATCTTCTACCGTCACTTTTTTTTACACAGAGAGAGTTTCTCAAAAACCACTGTATCGCAACGTAATTGATATCAAAGTATTTGGTATTATTTGAATTAAAGAAAATAACGTTGCAATAGATGTAAATACTTTTATCAGACCTTAATGCTACAATTTTCATATTGTTCAAAAACAGGATTCATCTCATTACTATTTGACGGATTTAAAATCTCAATCTACCATTTTGATATCAAGAATGGTGGAATACGTGAGAATTCATTATATTGAATATTTGTTTACTGTACAGTGCTAAAATCAATTTCCCGTTAGCTTTCTGCGTCCTAATGATTACTTGCATGGGCTTTAATTGGCGTCATATCTTTATCCTTATAGTGATTGACATATACGAAACAAAGGACAGAGCTGTAAGATAGGGTGATATTGATTAGATACTTGGTTTTCAAGGTATGCATACATACCTGTAAAGACGACAACTGTAGCTCACTAACATACTCTGAAGAATCCTCTAAAGGCGTATCAACTTATTTGTCGCGATTAGGTTATAACACGCTAGCTTCGCCCAGACGTTAGAAATCATATGGGATCGATTATCTTCTCAGGTAGTAAGAAGTCAAGGTCACATATGTAGGATGTAATGAGCTTTATATCACGTAAAACGACCTTCCTTATATGTGGTTGTCTTATCAACATAACGCACATTGATATTTATTCTCAATCTGATTAATTATCTAGGACGACATGCCAAAGTAAAGTTGCGAAATTTTCCACTTTGGTAACTGTTGTTCGTTATATTTCTACTGCTGTATCATCTACTGGTGTTATAACGTCGGGTATAATATAAAATATTTATTATCATGATAACGAGAGCATAAGATATATGATAACGAAACAACTGTGAAACTTCATCTACCGCTTTGATTACAAATGGTGATAATAATAATAGTATTGCATGGGTTATATTTATTATTATTATTATTATTATTATTATTATTATTATTATTATTATTATCTCAATAACGTACATATCCCATCGTTTGTCTATGTCAAAAGTCATTATCATTCTTGCTTTGAGCTATTTTCTTTATCTTCTTAGTAACTTGGTTGCTTGAATTGTTGGTTAACGTCTCACTCAATAATCTTTCACTTATATGGAGATGTCATCGTGTTCCGGTGAAGGGCGACAAATTTTGCCCATGCTCGGCACTTACTGGAAAGCAGGGAGGGTTCTTTAACGTGCCAAATCTATTGTGACACGACACCCCATTTTTAAATGTATCAACCAAAGGACAGGGACGGCCAACCGCCGCATGGCTCGGACTCAAACTGCGGACCAATTCGATCAGAAGCCTAATACACAAACCAATAGGCCGTGGTGCCCCAACCTCTTAGTAACTACCTACGTTATACTAGAATATTGTTATACTTTTCAGCCACTTATTTCAGCTTTCGTTTTTTCATTATCATAGCACACCTGCTCACCTTCTGCAGATTACTTCCTGGTTTATATTATAAAGGTGAACACTCGAAGGTACAGGCTATGAGAAACGATCCTTTCTTGGAGTTTATCGTTAAGAAAATGAAACGATTATTTTCCATGTGCAGTAGATGTATGCATATAACAAGAAGGTAGCTCATCCTACATTTTGTCAATAGATGCCAATACAATTTCTAGGCTTCAATGCATCTGCCTTGAACTTCACTGTGAAAAATCTCTTTACTTTCAACTATCATTGATAACCATCTAATTTCAAATTATCTTTTTCCAACGATGTGCGTATTTTCTGAACATTTTACAGTTTGCGCTATAACCCTTGTGTTTATCACCTTTTAATTCAGTTAAAAGTTTCTAATCTCATCTTTTGTCATAATGTTATTTAATAACCTTCACGGGTTTTATCCATCAAAGTAAATTTATTACTTTTCTGATTTTTTTTCTCGACTAGCCGGCAATCTCCAACATCAATTCAATATTTTATTGAATTGGTCCACGGAATTTTACAAAAATCGGTCGATCCGTCTGATGCTTTTTACATTTTTCTTATGGAACATAATTGACCTTCTTTCTTGATAAAAATGTATATCACCATAGCACATTTACGACTTGTTCCGGATTTTATCTTCTGATTTGTATCGCTAACTTTATTCCTTTAGTTCATTCTTTCCCAGTTTCACTGTTATCACGGGAGCCAAGAAGCCTTTCATTTTATATGGTGAATTTCGGTGATCTTTACGTTCTCAAGCTTTGACAAAACATCTTTTATTATCGAAAGTTTGATCAATTATTTTTGGAGTGGAGTAAACCTACATAATGATGTTAATAAAATCCGATCAGAATTGTTAAAAGCTCTTCTCTTACGTTAGGACTTGGTGAAAATTTAAAAAGTTGACCGTAACGATATCAAGGGGGCGATCAATAATTCAAAAATTCAAAGGCAAACGAATCCATAGCTAAATAAAGAAAGACGACATAAACAGCTATCAACACAACAAAACGTGTAAAACCGAAAAAAGAGAGTAACACGAAACCAACCAAGTGGTTGGTGGGTGAGTTCAGGTGTTCCGGAAAGGAATGCAACACCTGCTCCGCGCGCGGCACCCGCCGTGTCACTATATTTCAAATCCGAGAAAATGTCTAATTCGGTACTAGTCGTAATCAGTAAGCAAAGGTCGGGATTAGGTATACGACAAGGGGAACACATCCCATCAACTGTAAAATTCGATATTCTATAACGACCAAACAGGTCATTGTGTCGACCGTAAAATTCAAAAAAAAAACTGGAGGGGGGGGGGGGGGTTCAGCCTACGGAGGACCATGGCAACCCGCTCCACTTGCAGCACCCGCCGTGTAACCTTTATTTTGAATCGGAGAAATATATTATTCGGTAAGTCATAAACGGTATCTATAAAATCGATATTTTATAATGACCAACCAGGTCATGATGGCGGCCGTTAGACTTCAATGGTAACACGAACCCCACTAAAAACCGGGGGTGAGTTCAAGTGCACATGAAGAGTAAGCGACTCCAGCTCCGCGCGCGGCACCCCACTTGTCACATATATTCGAATAAAAGAATGTCACAATCGGTTAAAACATGCAAATAGAGGGTACCGACTCCTTCCAAACACCTGGTCCCGTCTCGTTACAGTTGTTTCCCACGGTAAAACCCTTGTTATTCTAAAATTTTATATCTCAGGAGTTGGATTTTCGAGCGTCCCTGGGTACTTCAATTTTATTTCTTTGATACTTTACAGATTCTTGATTTCAATGTTCACTGTAAGTCTAGGCGTAAGGTATATATATATACATGTATATATATATCATGATTACTAAATCAGTGCACTTTTCCAGGTTTTATTGCCGAACAGCAATCGCATTCTTCCTTGACTCGTTAGAGATTTGTATGTATAAAATGTGCTTTTGAAATGACCTTAGGGAAATTATCCCGTCTGTTTGGTCTGAACTAAATCCTATGTGTTCTTATAACGGACATGTTATACAGCTTGAAACATTAAGTAAGTGGTTCTATACCGTATGGAAATCACATCATTGAGGAAAATTATAAAATGGTTTTGTACTCGATATCAGCGGTATTATCTGTTATTGGAATTCTGTACAACTGCAAAGCACGTGAACTGTCTGAAACAAGTGCATTACGTATCATTGCCCCGAAGATTTCTACAAGAAAATTGAGTCGTAAGATTTTATGGGCTAAGAAGATACGATTCATGTAATGTCGCTGCCTCCTCATAAAAACCCAATGGGTATTTAAGTTCATAAAATGGTTTTATTAGAACGTATTTTTCTTTAAAATAACACTAAATTAGTGAGCAATTGTGTTTTGACAGTGTGTATCTCTATATTCCTGTTTTTAACAGCTACAGTTTTGTGACAATATAAATACCAAAAGATTTGGGGTTTTTTCTATCAAATTTCCTGCTGGAAATACAAAATTATATCCGAAATTTTATTTCCATCAATTAGTGTCAAAGTGGCTTAATCGAGTCTGGTAAGGGAATTGACAGTAATTTGTATAATGTGGCATCCTAAGTGTAAACCGGTATGCACGTGCACAATTATGAGGTTGACACACATGTTTACCCTCATTTTCAAATTCGGTCCCTGTCAGACCAAATTTTTAAAGGTAATAAGAAACTTCCAGCCGCTCGGCTTTTAAAAGTTATCGGTCGTTCTGAAGAGAATTTAAAAAAAGAAAACCCTCTGTCACAGTAGCATGACAAAGACCCCTTACTGCTCAGTTACCCTTTGTACGGTGACTAATAACCAACCCCATTCATTTATGTTCGGTATATTCGCCATGTGAGTGAATGATTATCGAGTAGGCTGTTAAACAATAAGACAACGAAAACGACATCAGTGAAGACCGTATCGTAAAATGTACAACCCTTAAGAAATAAGTGCCATATTACCGTACAAACGAGGAGCCTCCGTGGCCGAGTGGTTGGCGTGTTCGACTGCAAATAGGAAGATCCAGGTTCAAGCCACGTCAGCGCCACTCTGCGGTCGGCTGTCCCTGTCCTTCGGATGAGACAGTAAAAACCGACGCCCCGTGTCACAGGTGAACCCTCCCTGCTCTACGGCCAGTAGTGCCGAGTATAGGCAAAATTTGTAGCCCTTCACCGACACACGGTGACGTCACCATATGAGTGAAATATTCTTGAGTCGGAAGTTAAACAACAATGCCATTCTATACCCGTTCAAATGAATTTCCTTGTCGAAAAAATCTACAATTTGATCCAACTTTTCTTTGAAACCAGGTACTTGAAAATAACGCAGTTTCATTTGAATTTTGTGTAGCCTGTAAGACAGTGGTTTGAGTGATTACTCTACATGATCTGATCTGAAAATACGAGCAAGCGTGTCCTTTTATTTACAGAAATCCGTGAGACGTGATATGGAAAGATTGACCTACGTAATCGGATTTTCTCCCTCATCAATACGAATTGCATGATTATGCCTGACTAAAAAAACAAGATATGCAAAAGTAGTTGACAAACAAAAATAGAACACCAAGGATTCCACTTGAGAATCCCAAGTGACTGTTAACCTTTATGTATTCTACAACGGAGTCAGGCATTCTAATGGTTATAACATCGGATGCTCTGTGAGACATCTATTTTTCACATATGCGAAACTACATTAAAATGGTTCATACCTTTTACGAAAAATAACTCACTTGATCTGGGGCCCTTTTCACAAAAATCTTACGATCAAAATCACTCTTAATCGTATGTTAGGAAATTTACAGTTGATAATATTTTGTACATTTTATGATAAAATAGGCCAATTGTGAGGAAATTTGATTTACATGAATGATATAAATCAGAATGTAACTATATGTATTTAATTACATTTAGTATTTTTCAAATAAATACTAATAAAATTTCATACACTTACGACTACATGTGATTTTTATCGTAAGATTCTTTGTGAAAAGGGCACCTGGCTTTTATATTCATATTATCCGGAAGAGCTCCTCAGTTGACATTTCGACCTTTATAAATAAGTAACATAAGATGCAAGATCATCCCGTGAAAAAAATATGATTTGGAAAGACAGATGTTATACATACGGGAAATTATGCAACTCTTTCCTGACTCATCCGGTTTAGGTCCAGATATATTAGTGGAACCTTATTTTGGTAAATCAACAGTTATGCCATTATCAATGATATGCATGAACATGATTGATTAAAAGTTAATATATGTAGTCTTTTAAATCCAGGTTGAAATATTAAAAACTATTCTACGAGAAAGTGTTCTTGAGTAAAAACGCGAAAAAAAATTCGGGACAAAAACTAAATTCAATATAGTTTGCATTAAGATTAGTACATTGCAAAATTTTACATTATATCCATAATAAAGTCATCTCTAAACATGCAATGTTGCTGGATTTATGCCTTAAGAATTGCTACATGCGGTAAACTTGCTGAAATATTATACATACATCTCAGACATACATTTGTGTTATCAAGGAGAATAGTAAAAAGGGGGAGGTAGAAGATACCAAGGTGCATTCAATATTCAAAACATTATGGACAGACAAAACCGTGGCCAAAACAAAAAGAGACTAAAGTACAAACAGCTATACTCACAATCACACTTAAAACTGAGAATAGAGTAACACGAACTCAACTAAAAACCGGGGATGTATCCAGGTGCTCCGGAAGTGTCAGCAACTCCTACTCCACGCGTGGTGCCCGTCGTGTTACCTGTAATCCGAGAAAATGTCTAATTCGGTAATATTGTATACAGGGTTATTTTCGCCACGTATTATTTTCGCCTTAATTATTTTCGCCCTAATCAAATTGCAAACAGTTTCGTCCGATCTTACATTCGCCCAGTCTCGTCAAAATTTTATTCAGTGAATTCACTGTTATGAATTCGCCCAGTTTTGAATTCGCCTTCTAACGATAAGGGCGAAAGGGGCGAAATTAAAACGGAGCGAAATTTTCCCTGTATACAGTAGTCGTAAACACTAAAAGAAAGACGGGATCAGGAGCATTAAGAGTAATGTTTTTGTCCGGAATCGGCATAAATTTAAACCTTGCCTTCCTACAGACTAAACTTGAGTAGCATATTTTCGAAGCGTGTTAGAAATGCGTATGACATTGTGATCCATGGTAGATAGTTTTGCTCTAGAATATTTAGTGAACTTTTGAGAAAAGACTAAAGTATAAGTTCCAGTCTAAATCAGATTATCATATCATGTTGCAGGCAATATATCTCGAACTAAGAATAAACTACATATTCAGTGTAGTATTACTTTGAAAATTATCGTTCTCCGCCTTAGATTATATTATGAGAATGTATATTTTTTTATAAAAAGCAAGTATCGATGTTATTGTGAATTGATTTACCTAAAAGCAGACTAAACAAACAAAAGCCCATTATACCGCTGCAGAAATAAACCTGAAGTCACATGTTACACAAATGTGTACTCTTAGTACCTAAGAGGCTTATATCAGTTTAAATACAGGGAACATAAGCAAGGATAATATATATAAAAGCATCCTATTATGACGACACGTCACAATTCTCTGCAATGAAGGAATATTTTCGGCTAGTCCATAAGCCAATTTCTTTAAGATGCATTAGTATTTTTCTCCTGTTGTGGCTATTATATATTTTTACTCATACTCAAAAAGTTCGAAAGAGAGAAAAAAAAAAAAAAAAAAAAAAAAAAAAAAAAAAAAAACAAAAAAAAAAAA
>JACSZP010006422.1:5000-19877 GCA_016161895.1 Pinna nobilis | reverse complement strand
TATATAATGCTGAATGTATTATAAAGCTCTAATGCATCTAGACAACAACAACAAATTGTACCAGATTTAGCCTGGTTCCACAAATGACGAGAGGAGATGCAGGTTATACCTTTTTGACCTTCTTTTTAAGTTTATGGAAGAAAAAATAAAACAATTGAAAAGATAGAATAACACTTCATGAGTACATATAATTTCCCATTTTATGCTTAGAGGGTTCTCGGCGGGTGTGACCGGTCAACAGGGGATGCTTACTCTTCCTGGGCACCTGATCCCATCTTTGGTGTGTCCAGGGATCAAAGTTTGCCTACCTCCTTATGTGTGTCTTCCTTATAGGAATTATGATATAAATCACTAATTTTTACTTCCATTTCATGCTAACAATGCCTTTATATATTCATGTCCCTTGTCTGAGGTTCAACGTTAGTACACACTTTTGAAATAACGTGTTGTAGTCGTGTTATTTACGCTTTTGAGTTTATTGAATGTACACTGATAGTTCATGGCCATATTGCCATAAATAGCGGTAGCAGATAGGCATTAAAGTAAGTTGGATCTACTTCAGATGAGAATATGTTTAACATAGGAAAAGTTATGGCACATGTATAGACCCTTTAACTGTTGCAACCCTATGTTGTCTAATAGAGTAAATATATTTCTTTAAAAACTCTTTCAGTCTTGTTAACGCCTTTCTATGTGAATGACTTCATGCATAATCAACACTCTAAACGCGTTCGAGATACATATTGTGTTCCATTTGAAGTAAGACTTTTTGTATTTTTGAAACATTACGTGAATTTATGTAATCTTTATTCATCTCCTTTGCTTTTAGTTTGCATATACAGTGTAACGAAGTTGTTGGATAAAGATTACAAGGGAAGTGGTACTGGAGACATTTTGTCGCAGCTATCAGTAAACAATTACACATTTGACAAATAAGGCTACTTCCTCTCCAATTTGCTTGTTTCTTTTATTAACATCACATTAAAAACTCGTAATTATTTCTAGATAGTTGTCTATACATATGTATATGAATGTACATATGTCTATACATATATATCTATGTATAGTATAGAATACTAAGAGTTGTTTCTCTCCTATTCATATTTTGTAGCTCTCTAATTTTTTTTTTTATTCTTTCAATACCTTTATTGTCTTTAGTATATTAAGAATGAGTAGAGTTGAGGTGTTGTAGAGCCATTTCCCCCCATTGTCATCTCTACACCCCCCTGGAAAATGGCTTTATAGCCATCCCCCGGGCTATATAGCCATTTTCTCCCATAATCATATCCCCCCCTGAAATTGCTATATAATGTTAATTTACTTGCTGGAATAGAATAATCTAATTGGTTCCTAGAAATTGATCTGAATTTCTAAAGGAATCTTTTGAATTAGAGAAATTCTGTTGTTTCTCACATGTTAGATGTAAAATAAAAACCGGTTCTGTTTAAATTTCCATGACACGCATGAATTTAAACATCCATCACGAAAACTATTGGTTTTTAGTATTTAAATATGTCAAAGTACGATATCTAATAGCAGTAAAATATAATTTTTAAGGAAACCGGCATACGTGCTTTTTCAAACATGTACATTGGTGTTGTTTATAAATTTCTTTAAAAAATAAAGCAAACATATTGAACAAGAAAAATATAAGAAACTTAACAAAATAAATGAATAAATAATGAATAAAAAATAAAATTCTTCACTTTTAATTATTAGGGTGGGTGCATGCAGTTTTACTGTTTTTCAATCCAATGTTATGGAAGGGGGCCATGTCAAATATGCTTATGGATTTGGAACCTAACAGTACTCTTGTAATTTTGTATGCAATCATAAACCATGCTTGAAATTGGTGACATAGTAGAAATTTTAATGAAATTCATTCCCCTAGTTTGATATTTGTTTCCTTAAAGTTAATACAATATATAAAATACATGTAATACAAATTTATTTTCAAAATTAGCCGTGGATAAGTATGAATAATATTGTTAAATTCGATGAAACGTGTTTGTGGATAATTAAACGTTAATACCCCACCACCACTACAATCCCTTTAAAAGGGACGCCCTGTTCATATTTCTTTGGAGGTGGTTGACTTGTGAACTTTAACATGGCTTGTTTCACATCTTATTTTTTTAAAGAAAAGTCAGTGTTCAACGCAATCCAAATATTACAGAAATCGTATCCTAGTGCATGAAAAGGAGAGGGGGGGGGGGCAAGTGCACACATTTTTCACACAACTTTTTATATGTGAAATTTGATGAGTTTAAAACATAATCATTGAAATTAATATTTTTGCTTATAAAAGTTTGTATGGACGCCTTTTGAATCCCTCCGAGGGAAGACAATGCTGAAATATACCCGTTTTCAGGGGGAATATGACTATGGGTGAAAAATTGCTATATTACCGGGGAAAATAACTATAGAAGGGGAAAGATGGCTATATAGTTATTTTCCCAGGGGGAGAGATGACTATATAAACATTTCGCAAGGGGAAAAATGACTATGAGGAAATGGTCTACAACAGAGGTTCTCTATTTATTCTTTACAAAAGCAACATTTCATGTGTCTTAATCTTGTATAATCTAATATAGTAATAATAGTACTCATGATACAAAAGTACTGTTGGAGGTACTTCATAATAATGCTGAGGTCAATGTAAAGATTTGAAAATATTTTGGAAAGGGAGGAAAGGAGATGGTAAAGGGGTGCAAGGAGTGAGAGTATTGTTGAGGAGGGAGAGGGGGGTGGAGTTGAGGTCAGTATTAGGCACTGCAGAGGATTTTCCTTTGTGGTGATTACCAATTAACAGTTACTAAGATATCAAACTACGTAAATGAAAATTTTTATTTTGATAACATACAATGTATTTAGTTGCCAAGCTTCAAAAAGAACTTCAAGAGTGATTTGGAAAATGTCAAACTGCACAAAATAGCGATTGTCTCTATTTCGAAAGTATTTAGGTTAAATTCTGGACATCCATTCATTTTTTTCCTGTAAAATTTGATAAATAGCATTTTTATGAAAAGTTTGAGAGGACTCATACATGCTGAACTAATAAAAGCTAATGTGCAAACAATTAAAAACACAGATATAATGATATGCTCAGGATATTGAAATAAAATGATGACAACATTATGATGATAAAAATAAGAAGTAATAATCATTGACATCACAAAAATGATGATGATGAGGAGGAGGAGGAGGATGAGGAGGAGGTCGGAAATTAATTAACTGCATCATCATTTCTGTTTTTTGGGGAAGCTGGTTTTCGCAGTCCTTGTAAATGTGACTTACAACAGGAAGAAGATCGCCAGTTTTGGCTAGACAGTGATTTGCAATCATTAATCGATGTAAAACGAAAAAGATACTTAGTTGAATGTCTAGACAAATGAAGGGAAGTCATTTAGGGTGTAAACGCTCAGAAAAAGTCTTTTCTGTCAGTTCAATACGAATCACTTGTCAATAATTATTGCGTAAACGTTATCAATAATTAAAGCGTACAAGAGTAAAGAGAGGTATCATGATAATAGATTATTTCAGTTTCCAAAAAAAAANNAAAAAAAAAGAATCCTCGTATGTATTAATTTGTTCTGTTCCCTGAATTTAGAATCGTATTTAATAACAGCGGATTTCAACATTTTATAGCAAATCAAAGATTTCGACTTATCGTTCATACAAAAATGGATTAGACACGGACATATGGAAATACAGGGGTGGGAGCATGTGTCATGGAGGAGTAAGCATCGCATGTTGACCTAGTCAAAATTGTCATAAGTCAACAAACCAAATGCAAAAGAAATAAGGGAGGGATGATGGATTCACTTAAACTATGAACGACATTTCAACAACCTCTTTCGAACTTAAAATCAATGAATCTCAGAGGCAATGGAAGAGTCTAAGTAGAACTTGATCTGCGATTCGGACTTTTCATTTCTAGATCTGGTCATCAATCGTGCTTGTGTAACAATAAGTGTAAGAAGATAGCCTTGTTCTGTACAGTTTGAGTTATTATTGAATTTGACATTCGTGACAGGTCTCCGATTAAATCATGGGTATCACACGAGGACTCTAATGTGTTTCCTGAATCTTTTTCTCGTATTGATTACAAATGTCTTTATCAAGTATTTTGTACTGTCAAGTGAGTTCCGAAATGTACTTCATGTGAGAATATATCATGCACATTATAATGGTATCGATAGCGATAAAGTGACACGTATTCGATAAATTAGTTGAATGTTAAACCCATTGAACCCATTGAAGTTCACTTATACTGTTCTTTGAGTACAGTAAGTGTTTGGGAATTGTGCAAATCAAATTTACTAGGTAGACAAATTTTTATGATACAAGTAAAATTGAAGATATACCATAACACACTAAAAAGCCGAAGTCGTAAAATATGACAAGTTTAGGATAATGACGATCTCAACATGGAAAACAAATGCAAATCCCTAATGGGATGGGACCAGGTGTCAAGTACAAGTAATATATTTTTTTTCGTACTAAGTAATTCGGTATACAGTAAAGCCTCGGTAAACGAAACGTTTTACTTCCAAAGTAAAAAGTGTGTTGAACCAGTAACTGACTACCGGAGAGATGTTTGTCTCGCCTGAATACAATTGTTATCAGATATCTTTTATACAAATCAAAACTAGTCGCTACCATAGAGTAGTAATGCTTTTCCCGTATATATTTGTTACTCTAGCCGATTATCTCTTGCACAAATAAATGTTATTCTTCACGAAAGTGGGTTGGTAATCTATTATGATAATAGATTATTTCAGTTTCCAAAAAAAAAGAATCCTCGTATGTANNCGCTCAAATTTTCAGCAATGATGCATCATCCCGCGAGTACAAATTGTAATTGTTACTGGGTTATCTCATATCGTACAAATAAAAACTGGTGGCAACCATAAAAAGGTTGTTAATGGTCTCTCTCGGGTACAGGGTACTCTTGTTACCGGGTTAACTCTTACACAAATGGAAATAAAAGAATAAATACTGATTTTTATGTGCATGTTTATTTAACACTTTGTGCTGAACATGTCTTATTCACTTATGGAGTTTCATGGCTGCCTTCCATACCTTTTCAACTTTTGCAATAAAGTTAACGAACAAATACGTTTATCATGATACTAGGACTGATTGATAAGTTCCAAGCCTCGTATTGAAGGAGGTACGCAAGAATGTTCTTTTTAGGCCCATCTATTCTCTGACTATAGAAGGATCGTGTAACCAAGAACTGGTCTCATTTGATTATTTCATATCAACCAGGAAGCACTAAAGTAAACAAGCGGAGCTTTTGCAAAATCGGTCAGCTCTTGAATAATAATTTTTTTCTCCTGTAGCGCTGTTATTCCTTTTTAACAATGTGTTTTTATAAACTTGCCACAAAATCGTGAGCATGCACTAAATTAGGTAATACATTCGATCGAGTTGATTATCTAATTTGTGTTTAAATTGTAATTTTAGTCAATTAAACTGCGTGCAATGCTAGTTTTGCATAACGAAGCATGGTATAATTATAATATGCGTTTGAGCATGTGATATAATTTCCAATAAGCCAGAAGTAATGCTATAATATTGCAAGATCAATGCATCTTGAAGTTTCAACCGATTATAAAAACATGCTTTAAATTTCATTTAGACTGCGAATTTGTGTGAAGTGAATTTTTAAATCTTAAGTGTAAAAGTAGCAATGACTCCTTTTCTCCATGTATAGTAATAATGACACAAACACTCGAACTATCTTGAATATTCTTCCGATGTGTAAATTGTTAAATGAAGCACTGCTTTGGGACAGGGTTGTTGTTAAAAGTCTTGGATCTTTCACTTATATGGTTACGTCAACGAATGATGTTAGCGGCCGTTGCTNNAAGTTTCCGTCCGAATGCAAATATTATGATGCTACATTGATATTAGATGTTAATGTTAATATATGTTGCATTTAGTATATCGTTTAACGCGAACAATGATATGCGATGGAGAGAATAAAGTAAACACTGGTATGTAGGTGGCAGTTCTTGATTCATCAATCACGGGCTTATATCACGTATTTACTCAGTAATATCTTAGCTCAATAAACGTAAGTGAAGTATTCCGTCACTTATATGGAACTTCTATTAACAAATTTACCGAAACAAAGCGAATTGGTTTTATAGAAGTTACTCAAATAAAGAATCTTGTTTTTCATTTGATTTGACCTTCATTATTTTCGTATTGGACAGTAGATGGCTAGTCATCTAGAAGTTTTACTATGCTTATAACGAAATGATTATGAATGACCTCGGTAGTGGACAAACCTTCCACAAATAAGAAAATGTCTGCAAACGATAATTTAGTGTTACATCCTGTTAAATTAGTCGAATGGTCATTCGCCTCATCCCCTCCAATTTACTCTAAGATTGAGTGCTGGTAAATAATGAAAATAAATATTCCCTTGTTCTAGCAAAATTAGCTATCAGAGTTTTATGTTAGATGATTTCTGTTAATTTGTTACGAACAAGTTTGTATGTCCATACCCCCGGAACCATCACCTCAGGAACTTGATTTGGCTGACGACTGCCCTTCCGTAAATAAAGATATAAATTGAATCACTTGCATTTATTTGTATTTTTATGGTGAGAACATTTTGCAACACGTAGTGTTATTTACCCTTTTTTGTCTGAGGTGGCAATACTTATATAGAAAATACTTATATACAGACACAATTTGGTCAGCAGATTTTATTACGATCTCATTGCAATGATTCATTAGAACTGTAATAACATATTGGCTAAAAATTATTCCATGACACTGATTGGGCCAATACAAGATTGACATTTTGCCCTAGGATTAAAACATTTTAATTTTTACTCGCGAATTCAAAGTCCCGCGAAAAATGTGGAACCAATTATGCATGAAAAATGTATCTCACCTTTATCGGAATGTAAGTATGCAACACAGTTACGATTGATTTTTGTCACGTCAAAGTCATGAATACGACCAAAGTAATCAAACATTACGAAAGGATGCAAATCTGATGAAGAATACGAAATACACGTAGTATTTAAAGGAAAAATCGAATATAGACATAAAATACATTTTGATACGTCGCTGATTATACAGAAATTAAAAGTTTGCTCTACATCTATATCACTATTGGTTAAAAAATCAGAGTGCAGTAAGAATTTTTCTAAATTGTGTTTTGCAGTATCTGTAAGTGGCAATACATTTATATATATGGTTATGTATATACGACTATATATGTATATATATATATATATATATACTTGTTAGATTAAAAGCACACACTAAAACAACCTTCAAGTTATGCTGGTATTTGCAAACATATCTAATAGTTGAAATGAGTTCACAAGGATTATAACATTTGAAGTCATAAATACATGTAGCTCGCAGAAAAACTCAGGCACTGTACAAATTGTCGAACGCTAATGAAAATCAAAGAAAACCACTCAGTATTTCAACGAAAAAAATCAATTATAGAAAAGTAATAAGTTTCGGGACGTCGTTGATTATGAAGTCGTTAAAACCCTATTCAGCGTTTATATCACTGATACGATTAAAGATCTTAAGTCTTGAAAAGGCAGCAATTTAATAAAAAATTATCCAAACCGAATGAGATTTAGGTCGATAATGAAAGAACCGAACAGCTGTTAAAGAGAATATTAAAGAGGATACTCAAGTTTTGAGTTCTATTCAATAAAATATTGTCTGAAATACATCTGTTAGGTTTCCAAGGAAAGTTACTATCATTTCATATCATTGTCCCTTACAACATATAAGTCTCCATATGCGAGAAAAGAAACCAAGCAGCATAATGATAAATGGTGTTCAGTTATACAAATACAAAATATGGTCTCTTGCGTCGCTTTAAAAATAAAATTGCAGAAGTACCGTCGTGATAAACAAGACAAGTGAGAGAAATAACTGTCTCAACGTGGGAAACAATTGCAAATCAATAATAGGATGGGACAAGTGTCCAGAAGGAGTCAGGGTTCCCTGTTGGCATGCGGCACCCGTCGCAAATGTTTATTTTCATACCAATGAACGTCACCCATCACGAGTCGTTTTTAAATCTGCCGATGTCTACGAGTGTATAATACCAATAGCATTCTGTTGACTACTCAGCTATGAATTAGTTGTTTTATGGTCTTTTTATAATTCAGTACTGCCTAATAGTCTAATATTTTGTATATGTTTATTAGGACTGTAGTGTTAATCGCCTGTACACGGTTAAAGTGCATAAGTGTAAGTGTTTACTACAAAACAATTGTATGAATATACAGAATAAATCAACTGACAATTGTGAAAAGCACCTGCTTTTCAGATAGAAATAATTTGTTATTGTGAATACGTGATACAGGTTATCAGATTCTGCGAGTTCCTCACCTTTGGCGTTTACCAAAATACAACCATTTCAACGAACGTGCTCATTTGTTTTAATTAACGTACAAATGTTCTTGCTACTTCTAGTACAACAAGTGCTTCATATAGGCCTTGCAGTATTGGTAATCGGCAACTTAATGAGAAACTCGAACCTGCCGGTACGTCATTAAATCCATAACAATAATTACCGAGCAAAGAATTCTGTTTATATGCTCGTCCTCTTAATTTCCATCATTAATTTAAGCAGATCTTGCTGTCAGTTGACAAATTAGTTTGTAATCGATCACTTTTGTTCAAGAAATTCGGCGACTGTGCCTGTGACAAATATTTTACAAGGCAGCGTTCATCATTATTATTCCTTCCTCCAAGATGTTTTGACAATGGAAGAGCCATCTAAAAGTGCTTATAAGAGCACGAGATATGTTACAAATCTAATTAATGTAGCTCGTTAAATCATTTTGACAACATCTCCATTAGACATAGCCTCCGTACTTAAGATACATTTACTGTTAATGCATATGCATGTAAGAGAAGTACTCATTTGAGAATCCGGTATAAACATCAATGATATGTAATACGAAAAACGAATCCTTGGCATTAAAGCATCTCTCTCTCTCTCTCTCTCTCTCTCTCTCTCTCTCTCTCTCTCTCTCAGAGATAGTTACCAGTCTTCATACTAGTTCTGAGTAGACTAAAATCTAAACAATTAACAGTTCATAATTATGGTTTTGGTTTTGATGAAAAACATTAAAAATAACAATTGAATGTTTTGATGTTTTCTACAGCTTTCAATTTAACAACTTATACCTATAAGAAAAAAATCAATATTTGTCAAGGCTTTGAGATTTTCGGAGTCAGTTTTACTGGTAATCAATTTCTAAATTTTCTTGGCTGACACTTGATAATTAAATCGTAGACACAACATAAAACTGGCGAATGTAAATCAGATTAGTTTAAATTCACATCACTTCAGAAAAACAAAATCGATGAAGTGTGTGTTTATTCACAGGATCTACATGAAACTGTACGTGACAAACAGTCTCTCTCTCTCTCTCTCTCTCTCTCTCTCTCTCTCTCTCTCTGGATTTATAATATCTAATGTTTTTCCATAATTATCATAACAAATCTCCCTCAGTAATATTTTCATATTTATAATGATAAGATTACAGAATGTATCACGGAGGTTATTTAGTATCATTATCACAGTCTTTGTCTCGAAATTGAACACTGCTTAAGCATCTAACGAACAGGTTCGAAACATTTTGATTAACAGGAGGTCCATTTAATGAGAAATGTTTACAGTGAGATACGGCGAGTACAGCATATGGCTGTAAAGTTGGTTTTGATAGTTGTTTTACAGAAATTTAATGAAGCTAACTACAGCATGTTTCAAGTCATATAGTTACTGTTCAATATTTTCCCCTACATTTTTTTCTTTACTCGAAATTGGAACGCATGTAAATGTGTATTTTACTTATTTGGCTGTATGTATGTCTGTGTATGTATGTTTGTGTGGTTGTACAATGAGGAAACTGAATATACAATTATCTAATTTTAGTTCATGAAAACACTAATTCTTAAACAAAAAACAATTACAATAGTAAGTACACTGACGACGACATCATCAAGATGCTTGGTTTATTGTGTACAATAATTTCGTGTTTTTGCGGATAAAATTTTCCAACAGGAGATCGACATTCCAATGGGTACAAATTGTGCCCTTCCCCTGACTGACATCTTGCTCTATTCGTATTTAGCGGAATTTATCATTGCTGCTTTGAACAGGTCCAATTATACTTACAGGTACATCGGCGACTTCTTGTTTAATGATGACCCAGAGTTCAATTACTTTGGCAGATGTATCCTCGGCAGATGTATCCTGTTGAACTTGAGAATAATGATACTACAGACAGAAATATATGAACGTCTTACTTAAACTTATTCGTATCGATTTGGACGGAAGGCGAATTTCAAACCCCTTTTTATTCTTCACGGCCTTTAATTGTAATAAACGTCCTGTTCCTGGGAAGCTATATTCCGCCTTTTCCTTTCTCTGGTGTTTTCCTTGCACAACTAACGCGTTATTCATGGGTTTTACCCTTGACATGTTTTACTCCGAAAGTCAATCGGATATACTCACACAGATACTTTGTTGAACGCTTGAAATCGTTGCTACCAAAGTATAAGTACGATGCTGGAGACTCACTAAACAAAATGGGGTCCCCTTTCAAGGATATCGAATGATATTCTGGAGCACGGTTATTTGTAGCGACTGTCTTTTGCTACTCAGATTAAGGACACGTGACATTTTTAACCATGATTGAGGTTTAAATAGACTTATAGGGTTTCCTTGGAACATTTGTACATTGACTCCTTCCTTGTACCTGGCGTTATCCCGCTAGGGATTTGCAATTACTTTCGACGTAGAATGATGTTCCTCCCAACTTGGATTTTCGTATACATGTATCTCTGGGATCTATGCAATTATATTATCTAATATCTTGATTAATTTCGACTTCGTATAGACGATACTTATGTAGAAAGTCCTTGTCTTTTCAATCAATGAGAAAACTAAAGCAATATTTTCCCACCGTTATCTTCATTAGTATACAATTAACAGATTATTTCATACTATCTTGTAAACTTCTAATGACGCTTAAATGGTGTTGATGCAATGAGTATACAAAGTTTCAAGTGTTTGCATTTGTTTAGGCAGTTTTAGTTTTCGTTTGAGATCTAAGAAATTAAAAAGTTCTCTGAGGCAAAATCGTACGTGAGTATTACAGTCTTTGTGTGTTTAATACTCTATATTTTGAATATAAAAAGCATTTCTTTGAATAGTATTTGATTTAAATCATGCCATAAGGAATGAACAACACTGTCGTTGAATGGCGCCATAAATGCGCGAGGGGAAAATATGAACATCAATCTATTTGATTTATTTTTGGATTTTTTTTTCAAATTTCCATATTAAACTGTATTTACTTTTTATCGACACACATGGTTTTTCCCCGACCTCCTTACAATTTAACAAAAACCAATGACTTTTTTTCAACTTTGATTCTTACAAGTTTGCCTCTTTCTCCGAGTATATGTTGTAGCTACCATTAGTGTAGAATTTTAGCCAGTAATCGAATGTTGACCATACTTATTGCTGAACAGATCATATCGAATTAGAATTAAATTACAATCTAATATGGATTTGTCCACAAAGGATTGAGGACGTGACTTGTATTCGGCATTAACAGTTTTATATGCACCTCACCGAAGATTGTCTTAATGAGGGGAAGTTATGCCTGTAATAAACAACAAATGTACACTGCTTGATCGACATGTTTCGCAAGAATACTACTGACAAACTCTTATGAATAGCACAATGTTATAGCAATAAAATCGTTAAATTTTGCCGATATCACGATGCAAATTATAGCTTTGGTCTACCCATCCAATTGACCACGCTTTCTACTCAGTTTATGCACATTGTTATACTAACCTACGTCGTCTAGCATTCGCTTTTCGTTTGTAGTTGTGTATATCAGCATCAACATTGACATTCTGATTCATCATATATTTCAATGTAAACAAATGAAATTTTAAGTAAAACTTTATATATTTTTCAACGATTTACAAATAAGTTATATAAACTTATATCAATGTCTCTCGTTGGCCCTGATGTCGATGCGCGGGAGTCCTAGCTGTGGGAGGAAACCGGGGAACCGGAGAAAACTCGTACCAATCAGGCGCACTATCCACTCACCATTGCAACCCTGGTCCTTGGATCTGTTAGGGAAGTGTGTGAGATGGTATGGTGGTTTACGAGTTGCGTAGTGATTATCCTTCAATCTCAGGTGAAATAGATAAGAATTTTGCTAGTTGTGCAAAATTATAGATAAATTGCAATTGACTTGTCATCGTGTAGCATCAAATGTGAGATGTGATAACTATTATTACTTGCGACCTGACTATTCTGTCACTTTCAATTACCTTCAAGTCATATACGAACATATTCAGATAAAATGTTGAAATCATTACCTAAGGATCAAGATACAGCATATCTAACCCACTAAACTGACCAAGTTTACTGCCTAGTTTGTACATATTTATCAACAAAAGCCTTCTAGCCGGAGCCTAGTGTAAGCATTATTATTCGGTTATCTTTGTCTATATTAGTGTCATAGTTGACATGTTGATATATATCTTTCAGTCTCAGGTAAGACAAATGCGTTATTAAGCTCAACATGCAATATGATAGATATAATTGCAATTAATTTATCATTATGTTTCTAAACCATTAACGTTTCAGGCGATAGTGATATTTATAAGGGATTTCACTTTCAATTATCTCCAATTTCCATTCCAACATATTCAGGTATAAAAGGGGTGAAGTAGAAGGTACCAAGGGGCAATCCAAATTCAATAAGTCAAAGACTGACAAAACCGCGGCCAAAACTAAAGGAAACAACACTACAAACAGAAAAACACAAATACACTTATAAATTTGCTATCATCAGTAATATACAGTGGGACCCGGATATATTGAAACCGAAGGAAAATGCAAATTTCTAATTAACAGGGTTTTCAAAATAACTGGGTAAAAATAGAAATTTAGCCGCGTGATTTAAGCGGGGCTTCAATATATTAGGGTTCATAATAAGTGGGTCTTGCTTGACATTTCCAGAGTAGAGCGTACAGAAAGTAAAAGAAAGGATCGAAAGTAGTAAAGGGGGAACTGTAATCTGACAAACCTCCCAATGTAGGGATATGTGCGGTAACTTGTTTAATTGTCTATCGGAATTCCCTAAACCAGAGACATTCTAGGGTATACTTGTTCTAAAGTAGCAAGTATGTTTCATTAATTTCTACAGTAACTCTTTACTGCAATGACATGTTTCATTTACATTTATTTGCATACAGGAACGGAAATCCTAAAGATTGATTTGCAACCTTCGACTAAAACATAATGAAATCAGCATTTCCTTGTCACAACTCACATATCAACGCATAAAGGATCACAAATTTCTTTTCATCAATAACTCCATCAAGACAAATGAATAAAACTGAATATTGTGCAGTTATTGGACTATTATTTATGTCGCAAATGCGCTTTAGAAATGAGCGGAAACGTAAATTAACTTTTTCGGGTCAATGCCCCTGAGTGCGTAACACGCTGTTACAGAAGCTGGTACGATGTTCGTGATGCTGTTGTTGTTTTGTTCCATGTGCCACTAGAAAATCATTAACTCATATTTTGGTTGGTTTGTTGAATTGAATTTTACCGTCCCACTCAAGAACCTCTCACTTATATAGAGATAGCACCGATGCCTTTGAAGTGCGAGTTTTGCTTTTGCTCAGTACTCATGGTCTTGAGCAATGAGGGCTCTGTAGCGTGCCGACACCTACTGTGACATGGAAAATAATGTTTTACTCACTGTAGACGTAGCAATTACCGGTGAAAGGCATAAAATATTCGCCTATGCTCGACACTTTTTGCCATTGAGCAGTGATAGCTTTTACTGTCTTATCCGAAGGACAGAGACATGAGCCAAACCGGTCATTCTGTTCATAAGAGGTGGATCCGAAGATACCGAAGATACCAATACCATCTCAAATTCAAGACGTCAACGACAGACAATGCATCGGCAAAAACAAAAAAGAAACAACACTTCAATAGAAAAACACAAATACACTTAAAACTTAAAATAGAGTAACACGAACCCCATTAAAACCGGGGTGAGTTCAGGTGCTCCGGAAGGGAAGGCAACTCCTGTTCCGCGTGCGGCACCCGTTGTGTCGCTTGTTATCGTATACAATAATAAGTCACAATCGTAGATGGTCATAAACGAGAAAAATGGGTGGGGTCAAACAACATTTGGGCCTTCTGGTTCAAAGGTGAGTATTTTACCATGAAACCTTGGCATTTATATTACATACACACAATATCCCGATTCTTTGTTATTATATATTCAGGAGTGTTTCTTTTGTAAATGGATCACTATTCTGCTAAAAATGAATGTCCCGAATTACTAATTAATATCATCAAGCAACCCTAACCCAACAACATAATGTGGGTTCTTATTGTATGACATACCCATTATTTACTGATTGCATGGTAAATTTAATAAAGTGATAAGCTCGCTGAATGTAAAGCAACATATTTCCAACCTTCAGTTGCCAATGGTAAGAATGAAGTATGTCTACTCAGAGTATATTAGAGAGTTCCTTTAACATTTTTCAACAAAGAACAGTGGTTGTTTCAGTTAAACCTTGTAACCAGTAGTGGAAAAGAAATTAGCATTGAGCTTGGCATGAATATGGAATAAAACAAAATAGGGTCGTTATATATATATTGGTTGCTGGCTTTTTCTGTGCCTCAGATTAGCCAGTAACAAACAAGGTCACGTGTTACTGTAAGCGTTGTCACGTTATTGCTCAGTCACTGCACAATGGTCCCACGGGCCCTTCACATGTTTCAGTGATGAGTTTATTTGT
>JACSZP010006416.1:0-20028 GCA_016161895.1 Pinna nobilis | reverse complement strand
GCAGTGCGCGAAAACCGTGCGCACTCGAACTAGACTCGGCCTCCTTAATCGGACGCAATATATTGATAAAGTGGCGCTAAATTTCTTTGCGAAATTTATTATCTTTCCTATCACATTTAAATAACGGTTCTATTTTGAATCCACCTTTTCCGCAACGATCTAAATTTTCCCTTAAGCGGATTTGCGATATCCCGGGTGCTTAATTTATTCTTTGTCGGTATGGACACTCTCGCTTATGCTATTCCTGGTTTGTCCAATGTAACATTCGTGGCACCTAACGCAGACTGTTCACTATATCAAGTCTGTTGACTTGCATGCCATATTGTTGTATATCCAGAGGATATTACTGTTGCGGACAAGTTTTGTTTTGCCGGTGTCTAAGAAAATATACCCTTTTGAGTAGACATGCACTGGGAAATTGTTCGGTATTAATGTCAATTTCGTCATTGTCAAGTGTTTCATAACAGACTTTAGAGGGCTGTAAATTAATTTTTTTAAACAAATTATGTCATTGTATCGCTCTGATGAAGTATCGATAGAGCTGATCGAAGGACATTAAGCATGTTCGGAAACTTGAGATCCTGCGTACATATAAAAGGAATAATGTTGTTATCATTCTGTTTTTCTTTCAGAGTTCGGAGGTCTTGCAGCGTGCAACGTTTGGGTTTTTAAATACCATGTTCAATTTGTTTTAAAGGAAATTGTTGATTTTCAGGTATTACCATAGTGTCTGTAATTTCGGAGTAAGAATAAGAAGTTTTGACCGTGGGGTCGTGGAAGGATAGCTCAAGTCATGTAAGCTGGAAGGGGGAGGGGAAACTCAGAGTAATTTCATGGTGGTAAGTGGTAATTCCCGCATGGAAAGGTGTTAACATGGTTGTCCAGAATTGTATTCCTACCTTTCGGTGGAGAGTAGTTACTCTTGTTTCTTACAAGGAACTCGTCATCATTTTCATTGTCAAAAAACGGTGTTCAGTTAGACATAGTTTTCTACAAAAGATGTAATATATCGTTCTGGATTTCGTTGAAAAATTGCGTGTTATATAAGAACGGATAAAAATTTGACCGGATAGGGAAACCTCTCTTCTTAAAAATTACCAAATTAATGAAATTTAATAGAAATCTTGTCAACCAGTAAATCTGCACTCGTATTCGATTAAATCTGGAACCAGAATTAAAATTTATTGATTTGAGATAACTCCAGGTGTATTTATGACATAAGAGCTATTTTGTATAGACACTATGTTTCTTATGTCACAAAACTTATTGTATCATGCCCAATAATACGTACATTCATGCTATTTATGATATATAAAAAATAAAATGAAATAAAGGTCTTGAACATATGACTGAATGTATGAGTGGGTAATATTGGCCTGATAAAAAAATGGTTTCCTATTTGAAGTCACGGAAGCCTCGAATAATGATAAACATGGCTTATTTTTTCTTAAAGCGAACTTTTAGGGGACATTTCACCGTAGTTGTATAAAAAGGTGATATATGAAGCTACCAAGGGGACAATCAAAATGCAAAAATCAAAAAGCAGACAAAACCATGGCCAAAACAAAAGAAGACAATTACACAGACATCAATCTACACATCCAAGCGTGTGAAACGAAAAAATATTTATTTATATTTTCAGGCAGATTTGGCGGCATTTTGTAATTGTTTTCAATTCACTGATTGAATGATTTATGATTTTTTTTCACAGTTTCAAGTACAAGTCATAATTGTCGTATGTTTTTTACAATGTCAGATACATATTATTAATGGCACACTTTTCCTGTTTCAGATGCAATTCTCCTTTGTTCTATGGGTTGGGGTAGTATTTGTCTATCTTTACTTCTAGGTTTTGATGTCTGGATTACTGTTTGAAGTATAACCTCCTTTTGTTTTCGGTCATGGTTTTGGCTTTATGGAGATAGCAAACTAAGTTTTAGAACATGTGCCCGATTCTTGTGTGACTCTGAATTACAATAAAATATGTTCAGATCAACTATGTCGCTCAATAACTGAAAAAAGTGATCTTTTATCAAATTGTACATATCTCAAAATTGATGACGACATGACATCTAATCTAACAGGCAATAACATTAGCTCTTACATGATCATTTGATTTTTTATCTTCGAATAATTTTTATCATAACTTATCACTTCATTCTCTTATTTTGTCACAAGACCTACCACAATCGACGCAGATTTTATCTAATTACTCCAAAAAGTAATATGCAAACGCAGCATTAATAGCATACATTCTTCTAAGTATTCTTCATATTAACTGTAAATGTAAAATTGAAGAGGCCGCTATCTATACCGCGCAATGCAAAAAAAAAAAAAAAAAAACTGCTATAGGAAATTAATATGCAAAGAATAAAAACAATTTTACAGCTCCTGAGACAACAAAACATTCGCATTGGAATCATGTTTTTATTGAATCTCATGACTCAAATTACAAATCAACAAATCTTGAATAAACATTTAATCACTGCGTCCGAAGAAAATTGACATTTCAACGTTAAAATAAATAAATTCCCTTACCCTGTTATCCATACAGAGGGAAATTTCTAAGCCAGTCATGTGTATTCCAAGGTCCTTACATAAAACAGAAAAACGATGAGTCCGAAACCTCAATGATGCAAAATCTCGGAATTAGACCTTTCGTACCTACAGGGCTAGCAATATACGATAAAATATCTCAAAGCAATAGAACAACTTTTGAAATACTCAACACATATACAGAGGACAAATATTCCAAATAAATCAACACGCAAATAATCAGCATAGTTCTTTTATCAAATATGAACACTGGTTATAATACAAAGCACTCTTTTATATAAAGATACTATCCTGTGGAAAGGTAATGCAGATATTTGACAGTTCTAATAATTTAATAATAATACAACGTGATTAAGAACAAAGGCGATAAAGGTTAAAATACCCCTTTTGGTCGTAAAGGGAACTGACACAAACAAATTGAAGTTAAACCGTAGATCGAAAGCACATATCCAAATTATATTACATGTAATTTTAAATGTTTAGATGCAAACTCTGGATATTTTGAAAGAAAATCTAACTAGCCCTTTGTGAGTTGAAAAGAAACAACGAATATTTTAAAATAATTAATGATGATCTTACTAATGAAAACATCTGTCCATCTCAAATGTCTTAAGTGAATGTCGTAAGCTATGAAAGTCATGCCATTAAATCTGCTTTCAACGCATGGGTTATATGTTTTAGGTTATATGTCCTTTCTTCTGACGACCACAGGCATCTCAAAGCGACACATGTGTTTTATCATATATAAAATATATTTAAATAAAAGTAACACTCCATTATGCCCATTGCAGTGAGCATATGGAATTATATTTCTGGACCTAGATGTCCAATTTATACGCAATGAAAAGAATGTTATAAAGAAAAAAAATGTGCAAAATTTGATTAAAATAAACAATTTGCAACATCTACAAATACATTTACAAAAGGGAAAAATATGATGCTGTGTGTGGATAAGAAATATTTGAAATAAAAATGCCTTTTCATTAGACAAAATAAAAATTATCCATTTATAAATTGATTTCTGCAATTTATTGGTCAATCCAAGCAACAGTGGAACATGCCATTAAAGACGACTGTCGTGAACAATGTCATTCCTTTTGCTGTACGTATGGTTTCTAAAGACTGTTATTGGTAAATGGGTGAAATAGATGATACCAAGGGGCATTCCAAATAGAATAAGTCAACGACAGACAAAATCGTGCCAAAACAAAAAGGAGACAAAATTACAAATAGAAATACACAAATACACTTATAACTAAAAATAGTGTAACACGAACCCCACTAAAAAAAACCGGGTGTTAGTTCAGGTGCTCCGGAAGAATAAGCAACTCCTGCTCCACGCATGGCACCCGTCGTGTCACACATTTTCGAATACAAGAATAAGTCACAATCGGTGATGGTCATAGGGGAGAAAACAGGGGATCGGGACTATGTATGCAACAGGGGGAACATATCCCTCATCATGATTTACAGATTAACCGTTTGATCAACCAGGCCATGATGGCACGCCGTGTCAAACATCATCGAACAAGGGTATATTTCACAATCGTAAGTCATTTCAAAACAGCTCAAAATTAAATAGCATGTTCAAGAACATGTGTATTTAATCAGCAAATAATGCACAAAAATGACTAAGAACTTGTGTAAAATTTCATTGAATCAAAGACCTTTAAATAAATATTTTCTTTATCACAAAATCTTATTTGAATGGTGCACATTCTTAGATTAAAAAAGTAAAAGTTATACAGTTTTATAAGACAATTATACCATGTCTTTCTACAATGTGCAAAACCTTTGATGTAACGTGTGTTAACGATATGTTAATACGGCATAATAATGCCAATTTACCTCCGAAGGCACTCTACATGGCATTTGTGTCAGTGTGTTTTATCAATTTGGTTAATATGACTACAGTTTATTCCCTTCCTTAAACACAATGTTTCTAGTAGAGTGTTTTAGTATTTTATACTGTGTTTGGTGTTATTTCGCACTCTTTCTCTCTCTATGTAGAAAAAACATTGAGAGCGTTACGTAATTCGTGTATTATTTCTGCTGTTTTATCGCCCTCCCTTTGCACCACGTACATTACTTGATGACGATTTTGCATTCGACTCTTCAAATTGAATCATGGCGTATCCTGTCGGTTCCTCCTTACGAATTGTTGGCTTACCACGGGCGGGTGGCTGATCAAATTTGACGTCCATGTAAAATAGGCCATCTTTGTTCTGAAACACATGCCATAAAAAGTAGAGAATAATTTTTATAAAGATAAACTTACTTTGTTAAGAAGAAAGAAAGAGGACTGTTTTGCTGTAGGAAGTAATACTCCGACCGTAATATTTTACAGATTCAAACATGAACAAGAGATATAGTACTAAGACATTATTAGAATTATCAAATCACTTAATGATGCTTAAATATGCAAACGGAAGTATTCTGTTGTTGAACAATGTGATGAACGAAACAAGTTTCATGGTCGATTAAATAACTGGACCGGTTTTGTTGTAAGTACATCTGTTTAAGGAATTTATGATCATGGTACAAACAAGCAAACAGATTAACTGATACGTTGCCATTTTTCAACTGATTTTGAATGGTGAGGATATAAATTTTCATCTTTCTCATCATTGTTGTTCCCATTTGCACTTTTACAAGCACTAACGAATCATGTATTTTTAATTATCGCAATTGTATATCTAAAATAATTGGTCTTCACCAACCGCCTCTATATTTAAAAGATTCAAAAACGTCTCACACCAATACAATTAGAATATTATGATTAAGGATGGTCACATGGGCAGCAGAGGTACATATCCCAGTCCTTCTGAAGCAGGGATATCATAATATAAGAACCACAGATACCGAGGAATCAACTGCCTAAAGAATAAAGAACAAAATACACATGAATGAAAATTGGACAAACTCGGACCTCTGAAAACCAAGAGATGGCATGATGCGTCAAGGAGAGCAAAGCTTCCCCTACTGACCGGTCCTACCGGATAAATTGACAGCAAATATACAACCCCAAAGTTTTGCCTGGAGAGGTAATCTACTTACCCTATATCCACGTTGTTCATTTTCCTTGGCTTTCTGGTTATCTGTAGAGCAATTCTGCTTAAATCCATGTACATTCTGATCTTGTTCTCCTACAATTTTACAATTCATTAATTTTGTATTGAACAAGTGCTCGTATCACTTTCTCATTCTACGATAAAAGTAATCAAGACATGCGGTTGAACTATAAGCACCTTAGTAGCGACATAAATGTATTTATAAACTTTCTATGTTATCTAAAAATTGACATAGCTATTCAGTGTAATGTGCTATGAATCGCAATGAAAAACAAATCAGCTCAAAAGTTCATGTAAATTGGATTATCCTTCTTTTCCATGTCTTTTTGGTCTGATTCTCAATTTCCAGAGGTCATTACATGCCTTGAGTGTCTTTGACTATAACACTGATAATTTCATGTTCAGTTTTTGGCTAATTCTGAAACCAGGACCTTGGACCGTATAACCATTCTCAGCCAAACTCAGACAAACTAATTCTTAAGTAAGTTTCTCTGTAGACTTAGGAACATTATTAATTCTCAACAAAAAAAATATCCCCCGCGTACGGCTCGCCTTAGGAGAAATGCTTCCTTACAGCAGGATGCACCTCGTCCTTGAGCATCTCTTTAATATAACCTTGAGACTAAGTTTAATAAAATTTCGTCGTAAACTTACACTGATTTAGTTTTTCTTGCACTGGTGCCATGTTTTAAATATTTATAATTTCAGTGGACAACTTTAAATATGACTACATATAACATTTACGGGAGAGAATGCAATAAAATTTAAAAGAATGCACGACAGATCCCTAACGAGAAACTAAATAACTTTGGCGTTTCAGTTAGGGCATTTTAACACCGTTTTATAGTGCGCAATTTCTTCATTATGCTTAAATAAGTAACCTTTCTATACGTTTAAAATAAAAAAAATGTATCAGAATATCCTGTATCTATGTACCTTAAGGGACAGTTAGAGTAAAGATTAACATTTGCTTTAATTCTACAATGGTCCTAGACACCTTGGATATATGTCTTCCTAGTATCATTAACAATTTCTACTGCTTAAAAGTTGTAGTAAAGACATTCTCAGTGAATAATGTAAGACTGACTATTGAAGTACCTTCAACTTTATCTTTGGCCTTTTGTCTCTTCTGTTTTCCTACAAAGAGGTATCAGAAAACCATTAAATTAAAAAAAATGATAAACAAGAGGCCAAAGCGACCTTAACGGTTGAAATTGGCCCACTGTTTCGTGGGAAGCCTGAAATGTGAAATCCTTTAGTAACCCTATGAAAAAAGGATAACCCAAAGATGGGGCCAAAAATTACCCCAGGGTGAGCCAAAAATGACACCGTGGCCTTCTCTTGATAAAATTTGAATCTACACCCAAAAAGGCTTCATTCCAAAAAATCAGCAGATTTGACCTTGTACTTTCAGAGAAGATTTTCTAAAGTTGCAAAATTTGAACCATTTTGGCCCAAGAGCGGGGCTATTTTTGATCCAGGGGGATGGTTTAAAAAACTTGAGTCTGCATCACTCAATGTTGTTCCCTGGCAAATTTGGTTGAAATTTGCCCAGTGCTTTCTAAGAAAAACCTACAGTAGAATCCTACAGTAAGCCTATGGAAAATAATAACCCCAAGGGCGGGGTCATAATTACCCCAGGACCTTTCCTTGAACAAACTTGAATCTACACCCCAAAAGGATGCTATATTCCAGAAATCAGCAGATTTGGCCTTGTACTTTCAGAGAAGAAGACTTTTGAAAATTGCAAAATTTGGACATTTTGGCCCCAGGGCGGGACCATTTTTGGACCCAGGGCGATGATTTGAACAAAATTGAGTTTGCATCACCTAATGTTGATCCCTAGTAAATTAAATTGAAATTGGCCCACTGGTTCCTGAGAATAAGCCTAAATTGTGAAATCCTACGGTAAGCCTATGGAAAATGTTTAACCCAAGGGCGGGGCCAAAAATGGCCCCAGAGCGTTCTAATGAACGAACGTGAATCCACACCCCTAAAGAATAGTATATTCCAGAAATCAGCAGATTTGGCCTGGTACTTTCAGAGAAGAAGATTTTTTAAAGTTGCAAATTTGAACCTTTTTGGTTCCAGAGCTAGGCTATTACTTGATCCAGAGGGATGATTTGAACAAAATTTTGTCTGCATCACCAAATGTTGTTCACTGGTAAATTTGGTTGAAATTGGCCTTCTGGTTTCTGAGAAGAAATCAAAAATGAAAGCTTACTCAGGTGACCTAAGTGACTAAAATGTATAATCGTCACTTAAATCATGTAATACTATATATGTAGTTATCTGAGAACACGTGCTCTCTTTGTTTGGTAAAAATAGTTTGTGTCAATTAACACCCAAGTAGAACATGAAAACATTCCTAGATACTCTTTACCGGATATGGCCATTGCTAATGTATACAAAAGTATATTAAACAAACAGCCTCATGGTAACGAAGTCACGTCAAATAATCATAGGCTGCCAAAAATATCTTGTATGAAGAATTAAGCAGGTGGGATGTAAAATCCTTTCCCGGGCCATTTTAAAATCAAGAGCTAGCAATGAAGTCGTTGACAAGCAGACAAAATCTAGCTTGAGAACATTCATTTACAAATACGTAACATTAAAGCAGTGACTAATATTCAACGGCAGATTCGCAGAAAGAAAATTAATTTAAAATAACACCAACTCCCATATATTTAAAAAAAAAATAGGAATTAAACGTAAACTTCACTTGCATGGACAACATTTTAATCCCCGATTCAAATGCGATAATAAACCGCTAAATAAGTGTAAGTGAGTGTATTCCTTATCAGGGTGATAAGATAAAAGTGATATAATTATGTTATCTTTACCTTTTCAACATTAAATTCCTTCTTGTTTTTATAAAAAAAATTAAGCAAAGCAAAGATACAAACGCAAATACATGAACACTACCTTTCCCGTTCTTCGTGTTGGGATTGTTCACTTCTGCATAAATATGTGGCGGATCCACACTCATTTTTTCTGGACTTTTCTTCTTTGGTTTAACAACCACTGCATTTAAACTTGGGTTCGATGCTGCACTGGCTCCCTGCACTGCATTAGCACCACCTGGATTGCCCTCATACAGAGGGTTGTCTTTTAAGCCATCTGCGATAATTGACGCAATTTTTTATGTCATGTAAGATGCTCAAAACTCTCTCTCTCTCTCGCCCCCCTCTCTCTCTCTCGCTCGCTCTCTCTCTCTCTCTCTCTCTCTCTCTCTCTCTCTCTCTCTTTATACATGTATATTTTCAATTTTGAATGCCCCTTTTGTATCTTCTACAGCCCTACTGTGGCCTGCCAACAGGAGACGCCGACTCCTTCCGGAGACCTGATCCCATCCAGTTAAGAATTTGCATTTGTTTTCCACGTTGAAACCGTCATTATTCTAGACTTGTCATATTTTTAGGACTTAGATTTTCCAATATCCTTTGATACTTCTTCAGTTTTACTTGAACAATATAGAATAATTATTTAAAAAGAAATTACCCCCACCTTCGCCGTCGTCATTTTGTCTTGGTGGCCCAGCTAATCTGGAAAATACAAAGAATTTTCATAAATCTACCATTGACACAATTACATATTTTATCAAAAAATAGCGTGTTTTATGCACAATTCAAGAACCAATAAAACTTATCCATAATTGATATGTGTGTCATGTACTTACCTTACATCGTATAGTATTCCAGAATGGTGAAATTTGTATCATTTATGAATTTCAGAGTTCGGTTACATGACGAAATGTACGGCATAATACTTTATTGTTAACAGGGTGAGCAGAGATTTTGTTCAAAGCGATTGATACTAGTATTGACGATAAAAACGAAATAACAATCATCTGCTACTATCCCAATCGTTAACAAATCTAGAGCTAGAAAAAAAACACTTATAAATACTTTAAATAAAGATCCGCCTTGTTCACAAAAAAATCGGAGAAAGTAAGTAAAGAACTGAATCTTAAGTTTCAAGAATTTAGAAAATATTTATTGTAAATTTCACATGGCCATATTCCTTAGTAATTCATATATCGGTTTTGGAAGTTCAGTTAAATTAACAAATACATTGATATTCACCTTTGGTGACGTGGGAGTATAACTAGGACTAACTAATATCTGCCTCTCTTACCAGTTTCACTACACATTATCTACAATATACATGTATTATAATCATGATAAGCTCTAAATAACATAATAGGTAAATACTTACGTTTCTTTGCTATTAGATTCTGCAATGAAACATGAAGCTTGTCAAAACAATACCATTCATATAATGACACAAATTATGCAAAATTTACAGTTATTTGTAGAATTCTTTATAGATTTTAACCTGTTTCAAAATATCGTTTATGGAAAGGCGATGTATGGGGGATTACACGTTGGGAGGAAATTAGGCTACAAACGGCAGGTTTAATAAGTTAGGTTACTAAGAAAGGTTGCGCTGTATTTCACTTGATAAATCGTTGCTATACTGTGACGGGGTTTTATTTTTCTCTTATTTAATCAAGCGTCACCATAGGAGTTAACAAACGTATCTTCACCTCTGTGGCACCTGGAACCGTCTCTAAGCTTTAAGGACTGATTATCTGGTTAGATGTTATTGTGCGTTTGCCTGTGAGTATAGACCCAATAGATTATGTACGTTAATATAAAAAAATCTCTGAACTACTCCAGCTTGTTGTTTAACTTGATTGTATGTGTGGATAGCCTGGAAAGATTATGGATATATTTCAGGAGGTTTAAACAATGAGTAAAAGTTACCATACCCGTCCCCTGTTCTTTTGTTCGTCTGCGTTTTAGAACAACAACAATAACAACAATGATGACTATCTGAGCTGTCCCTCCACCTGCTGCCCCGCCAACAACTGCTATGTTCAGGGAAGATGGTGTAGACTCCATGGGTACTGAAAATGTCTTTACTTCAATTATCTTTTATACACAAATTTATCATATTATAACATTATTCTTCTTCAGACTGTCCGGTAGGTATAGACCCAGTTCTACAATTGTACACTAAAGTTTAACAAAGAATTTAGCATAGCTGAAGCTTCAGAAACTGGTTATTTTTGCCAAATTTAAAAGATGATTCAACCATTACTCAATTCAACTATTTTAAATGGTTGGAATCATGATTGAACTGTGAGCTTTATTTCATTGGTGATATTTGACCAAGGATAGAATTTTAAACAGCAGGGCTCTATTTTTCAAAATGCTGATTAGCTGATTAAATTTAATCCTCGATTGAAAATGACCAAGGTTTGAATAGAGCATAGAAATAACTTTTTATTAATTGATTTCATTATTGAGGTTATATTGAACCATCTGTTATACGATCTATCAAATTTTGGAAATTCTACCAATATCCTAGGTTTGGTTAGTTTATTTCTGCAGTCCACAGTTATATCTAAACCTCGATTTAATTCAACCAACAAGTTGAAGAGGACATAGAAATCTCTTTATATAGAGTTAAAGAATAAATCATTAATTCCGCTGACAATGGGAATTAATCACATCATTAGCCCGAGGTATTGGACAAGGTTAAACGGGACCGTTTGCCAAGAGCAATATGTATATAAATGGAAATAAATTGACAGTAAAAGTTTATGTGTTCGTCTTTTTAAGAATTATATATCGAAAGGACATAAAACGAAAATAATGACAATGTAAGAAATCTTGAGTAAAATTGAATATTAGCTTCGAACAGGAATATAGAACGAAAGGAACCAGCATTTTTTGCTTTCAAGCATTACTCGTCGCTTTCGTCCATTAACAGTGCCTGGTTTATACCTTTGTCCTATGTATAGAATTGCAAATTCAAGCAGAATGATAAAATTAGTATCAATAACAAAAAATTATATTTATGAAAAATATGGTCCTCGACCACGGTGGAAAAATAATGTGTTTTCTGACCTTTTGACAAAAAGGTCAAATATGAAGCCAAATTTATAAAGTCAGATAAACGTTCCGATTCAAAGTAAATCCGCAAGCAAAATAGTTTGTCTGTCCCTCAAAATTAAAAAGTGTGTTTTTTTTTAAATCACCAAAGGGCAGACGGATGAATAGGAAAACAAATTGACGTGGTATTACTCACTGTAATATCGTTATAACCAGGACTGTGAGATTGAGATGTATAGGAAGTCATGATGAAGAATTTTGTATTTCTTGTGGCACCCTCAGTCATAAAATACAAAAACGAATACATAGGCTTTATATTAGAATAAAGCAAAACACATGCACCTTTATCTACAATTGAAAATGTATCTACAAATTTACCATTTGGTCTGACAGTACGTCAAACTGTTGACGTTTTTTTTCCATGTCCCCTTTTCTAAATTTCTGTGACCGGTTCTATTACCCTTCTCGTTAAACGATACAACAGGAATAAAAAACTGGTATTATAGTTTAGTCCTTTGATTTCATTTGATACGTTAATGTGTGTTGTAGTGTCTTCAATTTTTGAAAACAGAAATCATTTCAAGTTTCTAAAACGTAAGACCTACCTCTTAAATTTCAATATTTACTTATCCCAAAAAGGAAAGGTAGCAGGATTATCCCTTGACACCCAAAAATAACAGTATTTTGAATTAAATCTTCTGTAGAAATAAGTAAAGTACAAATATGACATTAAAAATCCCTATTGTAGTAGATAGAATCAGAAGCCTGAAAGTAGTAAGTATCCCGAGTAATTATGCCTCACTAGTCGTATATCTTCTATGGAAATCGCCGGTGTCAATAACAGTAACAAGTCTTGAACTTCTTCTTAATTTTAACTGTGAAAGGAGGAGTCCCTGTATATGATCGTGCTCCGAAATAACACCTGACTTTCCTGATTGGCAGGCGTCAAACATCCGTAGCGATGAAGCAGGGTGTTTGGGAACGTTTCCTAGTATAAGTATTTTAACTTACAAAAATGCGCTAGCGAAGAACAAATAACAACAAGAGCGTCAGTATGTGTAAGCGTCATTTCCGGTCAGACGAAGAAGTCGTGACGGCGGTTGAGTAGTGTCAAAGAAAGGACCCTGGCTTTACCAGTTTTGTTTAGTTTAAGTGCATCACCCTAGAGGACAATTGCATCGAAAAGAGGAGGTTAATATCAAACGAAAGTAAGTTAGGTTGGTTACACATTGACTCATTCGCGATATCAAGAAAATAGGCAAGAAATGACCCAAACAAAATGTCGATGATTTAAAAAAAAAACAACATATTCCTCCAGATAACATATTCCCCCAGATGACTACCAGCATATAGTCTAACAAATCACTGCATTGATATGGTATACATTATTTATTAGTTATTGGACTAGTATAAAACTTAATATAATATTTAAAATACAGGGTTTATGGTATACAAAGCAAAGGGCAGCTTCATGTCACAGCCTTACCATTTATCTACAAAGGAAATTACCTGAAGGTTTGAGAGTAATTGCAACCTCTGCAGTATCTTCATGACTACTCATTATTCTAAGGATGTAGTTCCCCTCATAACTGTTCTGGAATGAAGTTATGGTCATACTGGCAGATTGTCCTTTCAATGTGACATCAACGCCGTGGCATGTTTGTTGTACATCAGTGTTTGTCAGTGACAAATATACATTAGCAGAAGACACCAGTGTTTCACTTGATGTTCAAGTTTTTCTCGTCCACACAACATCACTCTCATTTGCTGGTGGATTTCTATAAAATGGAATTTTCACGACTACCGGTTTGTCAATATCAGATCTCACTGTGTACTGCATCATTTCAAATTTGGCAGAAGCTGCAAAAGAGTGAACTGCAGAACTTTCCAATAAATGGTAAAACTAATATTCTAATCAAATCACCGTGCAGCTACCAATCCAAAAATGTTACATGCTCCTAATGCATCCTACCTAACAAACGCTATACCTTTATTTTGCCTTTCTATTTTTAACTCGAATATTTCGAATTTGAGCACTGAATTATTGCGCAAGATTTACAATTCCATGGGGATTTTAGCTGGGGACTAATGTAACAACCGAAGAAAAAGTGAGGTCTTGGACTACTATTTTCACTTAAGTCTCCCAAAACCGGATGCTCATATAAATGAGCTACCTGCTTCGACATCCTTGGCTACAATTTATTGTAAGCTTTAATTTATTCCATCCTTAAATACTGACAGACGACTCATTAGTTCAATTGTTGTTACAAGTCTTTCTTACCTAGGATATCTTTTAAAGTCGTTTCACAAAGACAACAACAGACGTTTCATTCAATCTGACCACGCAGATATATGCCACCAAGAATAATCTAAACACATTCAGTTTCCTAAAATGTACAATAAATGATCATTTGATTAAAAAAAAAACAATATACTTGTTACACTTACTGATAACATCGAGATAATCCGTGTCTGTTTGGATCGTCTGGTTACTTCTGTTAGGTATTCCATTACTAGCCAGACAGGTGTATGCCCCCATATCCTGATATGACACTCTGGGTATAGTCAGTGTTATATCACCGGGAGACAACCCTGTAAAGCTGGTTATATTTCTGATCAAAGTAGACCCTATCTTCTGCTGGAGAGCAAGAATTATAGCATTTTTAGGTTTTCCTCCTTCGGCTTTGCATCTAATTGTGTGATTTCCAATGTTCTCTGTTGTGTTTTGTAAAGAAAGTGATACTGTTGGAGGATCTGCAAATACAGTGTTAAAATTAAAAAAAAAAATATCTTTTTTATGTAAATTTGTAAAATGCCAAAGTAACAATGTTGTATATGAGTAAAGGTGTCGTTGGAGAAATTAAGAAAAATCAAATAAAAAAAAATAAAAAAATCAAATCTTCGCATGTGCAACTTGATTATGTTCTGCTAATATCCACACATTGTTTACTTTGAAGATGAATAAGGGCTATTGAAATACTTCGTTGTCATTTCAATATATTTTATTTTATCTGACGCCATTGGGTGATTATACTGCAGTTGCTTTTCATAAATATTTTAAATCTTAAAAAATGCACATATATTTCCAATTTCATTCACTTGTTGTGTGCATTGCTTTTAATACCCTTCATCCTCTTCATGAAGACGTTAATAGGCATGCCATAAGTAATGAAAATAAACAAAAAATTTCTGTATATTGCGGGTGTTTATTGAACAGATATTCGACACTCCATGATACAGATATAGGCTCCAGACCAGTGATCAAACTAACGATTTAACATTCACCTTTGTAAACATAAATGAATACTTTACTGGTCTTCCCCGACAAAAAGTTTGATGATGAAAGTTATATGATCAATTAAACATCCTTATTTAATGATAGAAATGAAGAATATTTGTTTTGTCAGTGGATAACTTGGATCTTTTAACTTGGAATGTTTTAGATGAGAATATATTTTCCACGTGTCTCATCTTTGACTTGACAGTGTACTCAAGGTGGATGCGGTTAGTCATTATCAGAATGTTACTTCTCGATAACACATGATTTTACCTCCCGATTTTCAAAAGTTCGTAAATTGACCAATAGACAAATGATCACTTCGTATCACTTATGCTATATTGAAATGTAATTAAATTTGATAAAATTCAGATGGCCAAACATTTATATGAAAATTTAAGTACTTATTAGGTGACAGAGCTACACTATAGTATCTATGTATGAGCATTTGTGTTCACAAGAGACAAAGATAGGAGTCAAAGAAAAGGAACCCGGCGCAAGTTATGAGTGAGGAACTCAATATAAATAGAAGAATTAACAAAACATGAATATTGAAAAATTATCGATTCCATGTCTGACTTCTTCTTGTACTATATTTTAACATACATGTTCACCATGGGCAGAGGAATAGGAGATATTAGAGACGAGCAGGAATATGAATAAATATCATTTGATACAACTGAAACTGTGCAATGGAACTAGCTTCATAACTTACAAAGTATTGTAAATACAAATATTGTAAGTGTGTATGTCAAAGCTGACTGTTGACACTCGTATGTAAAGGAATCAGTGTGGTTAGAAACACATTTTCCATTGAGAATACCGGACTGTCCGAGGAGAATACTATTCCGGTCCCATTGTATTATAGGATAGTTAGAGGTCACATGACATGTCAACGTAAAATTAAAATGAAGTATAGCACTCACAGAGGATCCTGTCAGATTAAATGGAGCTGAAATAATAAAGGAAAGTTGGAAAGTGATGTACTGTTCATCTTGCAGATATAGGAGATAATATGCGTGTTCATAAACGTACGACGTAAAAATAAATAAGGGGAAAAAAGACATCAAAGGAGTTGCAAAATGCTCCCGACATAACAGATAAACCTTATATACAGGGGTATGCCATAGAAATCGAGATATTTTGAATAAGGCTACATGTTTCTACAAGATGTAAGGTTAAGGGACATGTCATTGCATCTAGCTATCTGGTTCTTTCATGTATAATTAATTTGCATGAAACACCCATGGGTATTCATTCCGGCAGTGAAAACCAATGTGATTATAGGGCACAAAAATAATCTGCTTAAAGACCTGGAACGACTAAATAAATTCTTCAGACAATTTTTTGTTTACCTATACAACTAGAGGCATTACTCCTTCGATTATTATATCAATGCAGTATACATTTTGGGTGCTAAATATGTCTAGATGTACAAATCCTGACCCCTTGAGAACGAACATTAGACAGATGTGCAGAATGCATAATTTTCGATTATTATATCTAAACGGTATCTATATCTGTACCAGATCCTTTCGTCTTAAGAATAAAACAGTATTAGCAACATGTTTTGTACATGGTAATCTGGGGCCACCGAAGTTTAGAGGTTAGCATTCTCGACCTCGAATCGAGGGGTCCTTGGTTCTTGCCCAATCCACGATACGGTTGGCCGTCTTTGTCTTTCGGATGAGACAGTATAAACCGAGGTCCCATGCCACAGTGAGTGTTGGCACGTTAAAGAACCCCCTTACCTTACGGCTTTAAGTACCTAGGGTATGCACAATTTAATGCCCTTAGGCGGCACATGAGTGAAATATTCTTGAGTGGGAAGTTAAATTACAATACATCCAACCAACAAACATGCTTATCATGTCTACACCAGGTCAATGAATTATGTTGAAGAGTACCAAGATGTATTCGAAATCGAAGTCCTTATAATTATAAGAAATGGCTATGATAAGTCGTATGTGACAATTGTTCTTTTAAGGAATTCCAATATTCCAAAAACAAATATTCGAGATATGCTAACAAATGTAAAACAATAACAAACAGTAGGTAAAAGGCTTTGCTATAGTTTAATTACTGAATGAATGCGTACATGGGTAAGTTTTGGATATAAGCTGAAAACTGTCCAATATTTTCACATAATAGAAAGTTTGAACCTTATATCTTATTTAAAACATTTTCCCTATTGTTCCCAGAATTACACTTTCCATGTGGTCGGTCATGCAATGTTTCCTCTAGGGAACCTCATTTGTTTAACTTATTTGACTGCTACAGGTTATAGTGAGTATTCACTCAAAGTTGTTTTTTTATTCTTTAGGGAGCCCCATCAAAGAACAAATGAACATTTCGTTCATGTGCCTTTCAGCACCTGAATACTTTTGACTATTAATAGCCATTCTCTGTAACCATTTAAACAATTTGGGCACGCATAATCACCGATTTACTTGAAAATTTGCACATGTATTGGTATGAATGAAAGTATAAACTTTATGACATTTTTTAGATTTTATTTGCATTGGTTGCCATGGCAACCGCTCAACAATTTGGAAAATTGTGCTATGGGAGTGTCGTTAGGCCCTTTTTCAAAGTAATTTTACATCCATAAAGAGGATTATAGGAAATATAATTATGGTATCTAATTAAAGTTCATATCTTCCCCTTTCCAGAGAAGTCAAAATATTCCATCCTGTCGCGTGTTTTCCATGCTGTTTCCATGGTTACAAGTTTATAAAAATGAAAATTATCACTACCAATATCCCAATTTCTGACGAAAACGTGCCAGTAGGCAAGAATTCCAATTTTCAAAAATTGTTTTTAAGTCCAAATCCAATCAGAAAAATCATATAGAATTTTCTGTATTCAAATGATATTGATGCAGGACGTTTTACAAAAAGGTCTATTTTGGAGAAAAATCCACAAAATAGCATGATTTCCATGTAATAACACAATTATGCAGAAAGCTTGCAGTCAGTGGAAGTATTACACGATAAACTTAATGTGGAATAAAACTATAACTTATGAGAAACACGTGGATTTCTATCATCTAAGTAGAAAACAAACGATAAATCATATTTTTTTCGGATATTTTACGTACCATTTTTGACAAATATCTGTTTTGATTACCTCCCTTACATGGAATTGGAACTCTTTAGTATCGTTTGGAAAAGAAAGTAATGAAAAATTTCCGCGATATATAAGTGAAAAATGATGGTTTACTGGAGCGGCAGTAGACTATTTTAAACGAATTAATCAATTATCATTTTGATAATGTTTTTGAATTTTCAGTTACTGTCATACTTTTCGGCGATTAGAGTTACCCGCGAGTTACCCGCACTATTTCAATCACGTGACTGAAAAAAACGATGTAAACATTCGACTCGAAATACACGTATCAGTTGGATATTTCTGTTCATACCAGTAACTTTGAATGAAATCTTGTTTGTACAGAAAGGAAAATATGTCCCCAAACGACAGAGAACCTGCATTCTGTCTGTCATTGAGGTATAATAGTTTAAAGTCGCTCCTGTATTGAGTGGGTCGTCTTAGCTGAATTTTTCTAAAATAAAACAACTGCCGTTCAGGATCAAGTCACATGTTGAAATGATTTTTGCGAGGGTAACAATAAACAGCTAAATTTCTATGCCCTTTAAATTTTAGTTAGCCTGCTCTTCGTTTTAAACAAGTATGCATATGGCAAATAAATTCTACCTAATGCAATCCGTCTTTGATAAGTGTAAACTGAAGAAGTAGGCCAGTAGGGAGTGCACATGTAGATGTACTGTAGACAATAATATTTTTCATGAAGGGTAGCCTAACTTCTCATTTTAGACTCTAGTTTAAAATACTAATGATTCTTAGGCTTACTGGACTTAAACCTCCTTTAGAAAATAAACCATCTGCCTAAAACTTTTTAGTAAAAATAAAAAGGCATACTTAAATTATTTACAGTTAGAATATTGACTTAGGCCCCCCCCCCCACATAATCATAGAGCTACATACTTTGTAACTCAAATTTATGTTTAAAAAATTGTATTTGTATGTTTTGAGATAGGCAATGTGCACACCAAAAGCTCAACATCAATGTTTAAGAGTTTGTAATGTTTCATACCCAAGTTTCTAAAGTGGCAAAGTGTAGATTAGAGGTAGGCCTAGTTTAAAAATGATTCTTTAGGCCCTAGCCAATAAAAAAGAAATAGGAACGCTAGTGTCCATCATATTATTATTAATTTCAAAGATTGCCCAAAGGTTGAAACAGCCTGAGCCCTATGTTTTATTGGGATATCATTTTTATCAACTATTGACATAAAACTTAGACAATAATTTGATTTTCTAGTTTACACATCTGACTTCTGAGTTTTGGTCTATTTTCTTTTTTCTGGATTCCTCTGTTCCTCTCATGGGTCTATGATTTTCACCTCTCCGATCCTTCCTCATTAGACCTGACAACTCATTCAAGAACATTCAAATTTGTACATGTATATGTGTAGTTTTGCTTTTTATTGAAGGCTGAGCACTTGATGCACATAAACGTCTATTACATACACGTACTTGCATGTAACAAATGAATTGTCAGATTGGCTACTTTTAAGAAGCTATCACTCTAGTATCTCTTCATGTAGTGGCATAGGGAGCTAATGAAATAGGGTGATGTTAATGAAAATGTTCATCCATCTGCCTTTTTCATTGGCCATAGCATTGAAATTCTACATTAAAGACCTTTATACACACATCAATAGAGATATTTTTGACCTTATGACCTTGACCTTGTCATTTTCAAGGTCAAAACTCCAACAGGTGACACATGACCTCAAACCCTCCAGTTAGTGTAACAGGATTTATTATGCCCATTTAGTATACCACCAATAACATTACAGAAGCATTTTTGAAAAATATCATTTTTTTCAATTCTGTTGCCATAGCAACCAAAATTAAGTGGAAATCTATTCAAAATTTATTGTTTTACCTATCCAGATATTTTATTATTGTTATTAAAGTATTAAATGAAGCAAAAGACACATTGTCCCCTTGAAAGTAATACTTTTTATCTAAATTTCATTTTAAAAATGTTAAAAATGACCTATTTTGTTGCAATGGTTATGGAGAAACTGTGTAGGAATCCAAATGTTTTTTTCTTCATGAGCATGAACATATATTGGGTATTGACATCAAGTATGTCTGATATTGCCAGCTGACCGCAAGAATTTGTCATAGTTTA
>JACSZP010006414.1:0-22007 GCA_016161895.1 Pinna nobilis | reverse complement strand
GCATAATTTTTTTGGATAAACAAAGTTCATTAAAATTATACAGCAACATAAAAGGTTGCTGTATGGATAGTAACTGAGCCACATCATTAGTCTCAAGGGTTTGGAATTTGATATAACTCGTAATTAATGAATTTTCTTTGAGTTTCATACTATGCAATTAATAACTACTGAAAAAGGTAATAGACGTTTGCAAATTATTTCAATTAGACTTGAGCCTTGTTAATCTGCACACTTCACTTTCCTTACTAAATTTACTAGGAACACAATTTTCAATTTGAATTTGCTGGTATAAAATATGTTATCTTACAATTATCATATTTGTTATCTGGACGCTTCTTTAACTGGACAATATACCTGAGAACAAAAGCGTCAGAATTAAGGAGAACCCGTGATATACTTGTGATCTGTTATACAGCAAAATGAGAAACATTCCATTTTTATCAAATGTTCGTCCTTTAGGCCTATAATTTCTACCTAGGAGATATATATCAAAGGAGGGATGATAACAGACAGTAGGCCTACCAAACTGAAAAATTAACGTTTGTCGACAGATGTTGTGACAAAGAGATGCGATTGCCGCGATAATCTGGATTTAGCGGTAATATTGGAATAAACTTTACATGATTTCCTATCCGAAATGAATTATGTATCAACAACATGAAAGAAAGAGGGACTGATCTAGTAGTCTACTTAAGCGTACATACCTGTGTAATACAAGGTAATCCCAACAGGAACTCGACAAAACATGCAACAGCAGCAACCAGAACGCGTCGGTGACGTAGATACTGCGGGAACTCGTCAATAAATGCACTAAGGCATGTTTCAAACATTCCAAACTAAAGGGAAAAGAATAAATGTATTAGAAAACAACATCAGGATTAGATGATTCTTGAATACCGTCATTTATTTGTCTGTAATAAGAAACAAAACTCCCAACGATTAAATCGTTTTTCATTAGTATGTTTGTTCTGATGGCTCTCTGAACTAATTGTGAATCTAAATTTGAGTTTTTTTTTTCAATTTAAAAATGCAAAGAAAAAAATCATTTATGATCCAAAGGAATAAATTTGTTGGAAAATAAATGCAAGTTTCACGTTCACTCAAAATAACACTCTTTCAATGTCTATTTTTTGAAATTTCTGTCTGCATATGCTGTTTTTCCGCTTGCAATTATTAAGAAACGAAATCAGTTTCCCCAACTTTCTTTTTTAAAGATTTAGATTTTTTCCTTATCTTTGTTTCCAAGTTTGGTCTATAAAATATATCAATCGAATTTATACCACCAGAACTTGAATTGTTACTATCCATGTTTCCAACATGTGCAGAATGGTCTTGTTCTGAATAAAATGGGTATGCATTTTCAATAACTAAAACTGTTTATAGTACATTCTTAAATAAAATCATGTAAGTGTATAGCAGATTTTCAAATACAGTAGCCATAAATAATAAATTATGACGGAAGTAAACAAAATTTAAAAAATTTTTGTGTTGTAGTGATCTTTATTTAATTTGCATTCGATAAATATCTCTGCATAACTATCTTAGAAAGTTATACTTAGATTATATATAATATAATATACAAACATATGCTATTTCAATACTTGAACTTGTTAAATTGATTTTTTTTTTGGCAATGAAATTTAGTAATATTCTTTCACTTAAAATCGGCTATACAAAACATAACCATAGCAGTGTATAAAATAGCAACAAATAAAAAATAATCGCAATTAATGCACCGATAAATTATTTAACACACCATTTTAAATAAAAGATTTATTCAAATGTTATAAAAGTAAACACATGTTTCTAACATTGAAGTTGTTGATATTCATTTGGATATTTGTAAAAATGTTTGATGTTTGTAGAAGTGAAATCATCTACGAGGAGTTAAGAAAATTATAGTAATAAAATTTCCACATGAAAATAGTTTAAAAATTATAGAAAAAAGGCTGCATTTACAGCCTGTGACAAAATGTAAAAAGGGCGATTTGTTGAGATATATTTTAAAGAGTTTTTGACTGTAAATTTTAGAGAGTTTTTGGATTGTTCTTTTCTACTGTAACCCAACTTGGGTTCCAGAAAACCTTTCATGTTTTCTTGGAATAATTTGCCAGGGAGAGTGACGTTGCAGAGTCATTGTGAAAAAAAAACCCCGCAAATCATAAACAGACTGACAAAGATGAATTAATGTGTAAAGTATTGACAATTTCAGCATATCAACAAATATTAGCTGCCACAAATTACATATCATTTAACTCCTGTATTGATTTCACAGATTTTAAACAAAAGAATCTACTCTTTGATAATTTAATTTGTATGTAAAATGACTGATACACGAAATATAACCTATTAGCAGATTTCAGCTTGGCGATGCCTCAGACTCAGGCCCCTGGGCCGTGCACACAACCATACCTGTCTAATTGAATAAAATCAAATAACATTCTCAAGTGAGATGAGGACAAATCATTTCAACAATATCGATGAACTTTAATAGTAAATTTACTTATTACCCGAAAAGTCATTAAGACAGCCATACGATCTTATTAGTTTATACATATATTCATGAATATCCATAGCAAGATTTTTGTTAGAAATTATTTTTGATCGTCGAGATCCAGAGGACTGAAGTAACTCGTGTGGAATTTATCCCTCTATTTTTTTGCAATTTTCATCAATATGTTTTTCTTTTTACTCAACGTTTTATCCTAAAAGTTTATATTACAATTAAAGAGTTGAAATGCTGTCTCATGTTATTTGATGTATTTTAGGTGACAATATCGATTTTGCGTGACATTATCTGTTCTGCACACCATAATTATGTTTTTCTTAGTTTATCGTTAATTGGACTTTTATTTATATAGTACACAGGCTATTTTCCTTATAAGCTACTCCCACACCGTGTACATTTTATATTTGATAATTGACCGAGAATATCTACGTAACATTTTAAATATACTTTTATTTCGAACTTAGTTAATGTACTGAAGTATTTTCCTAAGATTTCTAACACTTGCATTTTATTACGACAACTATTCACTGGTCATATGTTCATTGTGGCCTTCTGTTGGTTTGAAGAATAATTATTTGACTTTCTTGGAATACGTCCATGTACTGAATGTAACGTTTTGTAATAATAATAATAATAATAATAATAATAATAATATTTTGTCTTAGCTCCTAAAACTTCAGTTTTCTTCAAACCAACTTCAGCAAACTATTCTAAAGTGTGTTTCAGTTAGTATGGGATAAAAGCCAAACTAAACAGCACACGCCAGAACACTGTAACAAACTCTCATCAAAAGTTAGAAATTAATTTGAAATCTTCTAAGCATAGCATTCGATCGGCATTAAAAGTTTTTTTCTTCTATTTTCGAGAAAGGTACATTAGCACCATTTCCATGGGATATTGAAGAACATGCAAATCCCTGAAAATCATGAACTCGATCAAGTTACAGTTCTCCTTAAAAGCAATTGGATGTCTGCCCTTTTACTCTGGGCACCTTTTTCTTAATTCAAGTGTTATTTAAAGTCATAATTAAATAAATGACTGCAGTCGATACAAGCTATACATTAGAAGATTTCAAGCAATAGTATAAAGTTTAGTTATTTCAATTCCCCGTATCCATGCCATAAAAGTACCTCCGTGTACGGCAACCAAACAAGAGTATCGAACATAAAATCCATACTGCCATGATAAACTCTATTGTCTATAAATTATGGAGAATGAATAAATGATAAAGAACAGAATACAGAAAAAGATCTAGCAAACTTGATGTTAAAGCCACTACAAATTCTACATTTGAAGAGTATTATAAAGCTTTGTCAAGTCTTCTCATTCCCCGAAGCCCAGACAAAGTCGTTCTTGAATTAGAAATAAATGTAATTCGGTAGAAGAGGCATTGCAGTTTATAACTTAATTCTAGTACCAGATTTGCTTGCAGTATTACAAGATATCATTTTCATCCAACAAAATGCTTAAACGTCATTGATGCACAGCATGACAATAAAACAAGGAAGATGATTTTGCTTTCTTGTTCCCCATTAAAAATGACACGAGGGAGAAGAAAACAGGACGATAACATTTTAAAACATATACTCCACTAAAGTATCGACGTATGGCAAAATATTATTCAAAAAGACTGAGGTTGAAAAAAATGACCAAAAAATGAAGACAGTAGACGGAACAAAATTTAAAAGTAAAAATTAAACATAAATAGAAAGAAACAGAAAATGAAATTTGAAGTTCTAGAACTAGGAAAGGAGATTGATCACAAATGAATGCAACAATGTTTTCAAAAAACGTATGCTTCATTGTTCATGCTAAAGAATAAAGAAATGCACTTGATGAATTTGGTATAATTAGTAGGTTTAGTATTACTAAGCCACACAGCCACCTAAATGTATCCACACCCAGAAACACACACACGCGCACACATACATCTCTCTAGCAATTAATTCGTTATTTAAATGGATCATTTTAAACAGAAAGGACCTTTTATGCAAAAAAGTCAGCGAAAAGAAACTAATATTATCTCCATATCCATGTATTTCCACGTTCACTCTGACGTAAAGGGAAAATATACCATGCAACTTGAGTGTAAATGCGAACAAAAAACAAAGTATGCACATGCACATGCACATGCAAAGGCAAGATCACCACAAACGGGTAGGTAGGAAGGTGAGCAAGTGTATAAAGCATCCCTTTGCTTTTATTTGTTTCTTTACTGTCGAAAAGATTCTCTTGAAATTCGCGACGGAATCTTGATAGTTTGAGAGTATGAATACCGCTAAACAAATGAGGAAATTATCCAATTATAAATATATCATAGGATCAATAGATTAATACCCGTTGATTTAGGATTTCATTATTATTTCGTTATAGTATTATGTCTTTATTATTTTAGGGTTCATTGTTGAATCAATACCAAATGAATTATCTGGCCACTTAAAGTAAGCTATATAAATTTAAATACGTATGAAAAAATTTATAAAATTGGGCTTATTTTATACATGAATATATAACAAACATACTGTAGACGTTATAACAATATCATAATTTCTTATTTCTACCTTACCTGAAGGTTGCCCGATTGAGTCAACACCCACAATAATGGACTGTCCCGCCTTCTGACAGAACACAGGATTTAAGCACATTAGGAACATTTTAGACAAACGGTTCAGAACCTCACCTTGTCTCACCCGAATCACTCACCTGGAAATCTTAGTGGACTTTAACATTTCACTTTAATACTTATAATCAAAGTCTAGATAAAATCAAATTAATAGAAATTTGTTTACATTTCAGCATGATATTATGAAATATCATGTTCATAATATCATGTTCCTTAAGGAAATACAAAAACAGAAGTCAAATCGCTTTTGTATCATATTTCCTTGTAAATTTAGAAAACTTTTTCTTTTACAATTTTGGTGATGAAATTTGTTATTTGTTCTTTAAATCTGATAGACAATGGGAAATATTGTTTTAGTCAAGGATCTGTGAAGGTTCATACTACAAAAGCCTACTCTCTTTTCAGGTTTTGTATAAACAGACATTATCAATGTGGATTATTTCTATTTATCCGTCTGCTCAGTATATGCTGTCAATAATCCCTAACACTAGCACTGGAGTAAGAAATACAGAGAATTAAGAGAACATATCATGTTCTAACTCTCGTTTTCTAATATGGATAAAACCTGGGATTCTATTAAAATTAATATTCTTCTAAAAAAAAGATTGGACGACTATTCATTCAAAATGTTTGCTGAAGGTTTGATTCTAGAATATGGGATGTCATTACAAGAAGACCGTTGTTTTCGAGAAATTACAACAAAAATTACCCTTATTTCAGCTAAGACATCAAATCCAAACCTAGTACAAACAATACTCATGTAAATGGACGGCTTCATAAAAACTGTCAATACGCAAACTTTGAGATTACTGCAATTGTTCAGCCTATCGTCCATTTCATATCCTCTGCATAACTGAACTTTGAATACTATACATAAAATGACTGAGGACTTAACGCACAGCCTTCCATAAATAAGCCAGCTCAAAAGGCCATATAGAAATACAAACTGGGTGAACAACAAAAATATATTATGATGTATATACTGTACTTCTGGATATTTTCACTGCCGTTTAATTTTCGCTATTTTTCCTCCTAAATGAAAAGTGAATTTAAAATGAAAGCAAAATACATAATTGAAGCATTGAGATAAATGTCATTAATGATACTAGTGATGTAGCAGTAAATTTAAAACGAAATAAATATTTTTAATCATAAAACAGCGAAATTTACCCTGAGCGAAAATTTCTAGAAATACAGAATTTTGCCTATTTTGGGACATGTTGGATGTAAACTTCGTCACTATAGGTGTTGACTAATTGTAGTATGAACCTTCAAATAACGACGACGACTCCAAGTGAAGCATGTTATATGACATGCAGCTTTCTTCGACCATACACACTCATATACCATATCAAAGCAATAGAGAACAGGACGCAAAAGCTTTATCTGAATAAAAATTTAGGTAAACATTTGGAATTTCTTAATTGCACTCAAGGATAATGTCTCATTATCAAATTTCTATTAGATCCCCGCTTATTTTTCATGATTGTTTTCCCTGAGTAAAATATCCAAAAGTCAACTCTTAACAATAAAACAGCAGATAATAAAGACATCAATTAAAACCCTTGTTTTTAGCCCTGTCCCTCCAACAAAAGGAATCAAAATCACACCATCCTTGAATGTTTATTTTTCTGAAATCTGTTTTTCATAACTTTGAGAAAATTGGGGATTTTAACCTCATGTAAAAGCAGATAAAAATTTCATTGTTTCTTTAAGGAGATATTGACAACTTTCAAGGTATATGTTTTCTTTTCTCAAATAGGGCAGAATTAGGACATATAATTTATTTCATACATATAAACAGCCAAGTTGAGTAGTTTTCTTTGGTGATGACAATTGCATCCTAATTACAGGTATAGCTGAAAATGCATTGAATCATGCACACTCTGAAAATAAGTTCATGGAAATGTTATGATGATGAAAATCATAATGATATGCAAGAAAAACGGGTAGTATCCAAAGTAACCGCAACATGTTATTGTATAATCTTAACCCATGCATATGAGGTTTGATGGTGTATACACAAAAATATATTTCAATACTTGAAACACTTCAGTAAAACACATGACCATCACTGGAGAGTCCCATGTTTATGCGTTTTAATGACCTGAGTGTACAAGTAACAAAAAGAAATGCAGGCATCATAAATATTTTTATTTAAATTACTTTCTCTTAAAATAGCAGAATGTTACTCCTTAGTATTCATAAACCAAAATCTAAGAAATATTTCTGATAACCGATCCTTGTATATTTGCATGTGTACGCTTTGATGTCTGTCCCATTTTGTAAAATAATAGACATCAGAGGAGACTCCTCAAATAAACAAAATATTTGTACAATATTTTGTTACGGTAAAATGGGAAAAACATGCTTCATTTCATAACGCCATTTCCTTACTTGCACACTTAAATCATTAACTGATGTTTTAATGGATCAAAATTTTTAAAATATTAACTCAAAGGCAATTGGATATCTTATCAACTAAATCATCATGCTTGTACTGGAATAGTGAGTTTATAGGCCATTATTTGATATTCCTGTATTTAATAAAATGGTAAATACGTTAACTGATGCGCTTAACTTGGTATTCATTCATTTAAAAAGAAAACCTATGTAATTTACATCAAATACTCAAATAATCATCTTTAAGTGGCATCCATACAAATACCAGTACATCACAAAAATATACTTTAAACAAAAATATTTTTTTAACACTGTCAATATTCGTCTTGATTTAAGACCTTCAATAGTCCATAGGCAACAAAGAGCCTAATGTTAAATCTAAATATTAGCCCTTAATCTAATTGGTAAATAAAGATGCTTCTTTTTCAAGTAAAAATGGAACATTCTAACTATCTAAATATTAGCCCTTAATCTAATTGGTAAATAAAGATGCTTCTTTTTCGAGTAAAAATGGAACATTCTAACTATCTAAATATTAGCCCTTAATCTAATTGGTAAATAAAGATGCTTCTTTTTCAAGTAAAAATGGAACATTCTAACCTGGATTTCTGTTAACCTGTATGTTGCTTTTCTTTTTATGTCTTTTAAAATTTAAGAGTTGTAAAAATATCAAGAAAAACAATAATCATTGGTACATACATGTTTAAAACAGGCAAGTTCAATGCAATCGTTAACAATAAATGGATTGCATAAGCATTGTACAACATTCTGAAGGGCACTGCACGTAATGGATATTGATGATACAAAAATGTTGATCAAGGTAAGTGTATGATAAAGATAAATTACAAACGCTACCTAATTATATTGTAAGAAAGGTGGTTTGCCCATATGTAAGAATATGTGAAAGATGTGATACTTAATTTGCACAGATTTTGTGGCTTATGTGTGTGTCTCTTATACTGACTGAAAAAAGGGAAAGAATATCTGTAGTTCAAGTTTCAATTTTGACCAAAGGTACATTCTGCAGTTATTTTGTAAGCTTCTTTTTCTGCAGCTGGCTTATCATGTGTTTTTGTGAATATATATTTTCTTTGAACATGTATTGTTGACATTTGCACACATTATAAACATAATGACTCAGAGAGAGGAACTTATATATCCTGACATAGACCTTCATCTCAATTTTCATTTTCATCAGCAGTCCGTTCTTTATTTTGCTATATAACTATTCTTTGTCACTTCCTATATGATTTTAGTTAATTCCTTATTTTGTCTATGCCAAACGGCCCTATAATAGCCAGTGAGGACCAACATTGTTTAAGCAAATTCCTTATTTGACTTATATGTTAAACACTCTATCTCTTACAAGGGATCCCTAACGTGACAAATTTTCACTTATATGGAGATGTCACTGGGTACTGGTAAAGGGCTACAAATTTTGCATGTGCTAGGTACTAATGGCAGTAGAACTGAGAGGGTTCTTTAACATGCAGACACCTACTGTGGCATTGGACCTCGATTTTACTGTCTCATCCTAAAGACAGGGACAGACAACAGAACCCCAGACCTTAGGAACAGAAGTCGAATACACTTACCACTAGGTAAGGATGGCCCCCTCTCATCTCATAAAAGGACAAGAAAAATAAAATCAGTCATGTCACTGATGAGAATCAAATCCTGATTTTAATTCTCATTCTGATCATTGTAACATTGATGAGTTACTGATATTAATCTTCAAATGTAAAGAATTTTTCTTTCTTTCTCTTCTCATGAATCATGTATGTTTCTTTATCAAGACGACCTATATTTCCAAAAATTATTATCCAATCAACTTTACTTCCCTGTTCCATACTCATAGCTTGGCAATTCTGATTGCCATATGTTTTTATCTTATGTTAATTTTTTAGCAAAAAATAAAATATTGTAAAATTTGAAATTTTATACAAAAGGGATTTCATCGGTTTGCCAGATACAGAAAATGGAATATAGTGTGTCGATTACTTCAGAATAAACAGAGATCCTCATACACGTTACCCGCCTCATTCCAAATGCATTTTCACCTATACATGAGTATTTTCATTATTGCAAAAGATAACTTATGTGGATTGAGGATCCAAATTTGATATTTTGACAAAAATATCAATACTTCTTATACTGATTGCCAAATGAAGTTTGATACTGTTAACACGATGACTCAATATTTAGTTTTTCTTATCTAATTTAAGTAAAGGGGTGAATAAAAAACTCTCAACTTGACTGTAAGTACATTGTCATATAATCAAAGTATAGGGTATTTGTTGGGTAATTCCATACCTGACTGTCAAGGCCAATGGTAAACAACATCAAAAAGAACAGGACCGCCCACAACGGTGATATGGGTAGCTTAGCGACTGCTTCTGGGTAGGCAACAAATGTAAGTCCAGGGCCTGAAAAAAGAATATTGATAAATAAGGTTGTTAGCTGATTTTGTATTTATATCATTTTTTCTAAAATCTTTTAATCATGATCTTGTGCACTTTTTGTGGTGGTGTAGACAGTTATTCAGATAAAAACCATTTTTGGCAAGTAAACGAGCATAACTTTCTCACAAAATTGAGCTCCTTGACTTCACAGACAATGCTCTAACCATTTGAATACAGACACACAAAAAAAAAGAGAGATGAGTTACTTAATAAATGTTTCGACAATTCAGCAACATGTATAGGCCATAGATGGACAAGCCACGTATCTATATTCAGATTTAAAAAATGGACTAACATGTTACTATCTGCACGGGCGGGCTATCAAGAGAGATTGCAGTATGACCAACAGTTGATACTTACCCTGACTTACAACTTTATCGACAGTAGTATTAGCTGCCTCAGCCATAAATCCTAGTACAGCAAATATAACAAAACCAGCAAAGATACTTGTTGCACAGTTGATAATAGGCACAAGCATGGCATCCCTGGAAAATCAAACAAAAGATGGTAAATAACTATAATGATCATGGAATTTTGTGTCAAAGGTATTAAAATTCTTTAATTTTGGACCTGACCTAATTAAGTGGTACACATATTGAATAAGGATGTTTCGCAATTATCTCTGTGTAACTCAAAATGGATTCCTATCCAGTTCCTTTACAATAGGTCGGGGCTGTAGACAGGGTGATCCAATCTCTTCCTAATTCTTAATAAAGGTACAGAAATAAACAAATATATATTTATATGGCTTATCATATTTTGTTTGTTTGCTGTTGTTTAACGTCCCACACAAGAATATTTCACTCATATTGAGACATCACCGTGTGCCGGTGAAGGGCTACAAATTTTGCCTNNGGACCTCGGTTTTTACTGTCTCATCCGAAGGACAGGTACAGCCAACCGCGGAGTGGCACTTACGTGGCTCGAACTCGAGTCTTCCGATTCGCAGTCGAACACGCTAACTACTCGGCCACGGAAGCCCCGCTTATCATTTTAAATTTGTACATGTATATTGATGTATGATCACAAACACTTACATACACTAGTAGTTCAAGTTTTCCATTTCAATGTTTCACTAGGGACCTTTGCAAAATAAGGTAACATCCATGAATTTACAGATTTATTCAAAAGATCTAGACAAAGATAAATTATAAAAAAAAAAATACTTAATTTTCTGAAGGGGAGAATTGATACAATGATAAATGTAACACAAATACTAAATAATGTAAGGGACATTACTCTTGAGACTGATTCTTCATTTTAATCTTTGACTCTGGACAGTGTGCCAGGAATTCTGGGCTTAAATTAAAACTACAGACATATGCACAGTCAGGGATGACCTCCTTTCTGTGCTGATTATCAGTCACAAACAAATCAAGAAAACAATGATAGAGTGTGTCCTACTCTGAAAACAATACTGAGAGGCTCATTTCATGACAAATGATGACATTCAACACCTCCTCAAGTGAATGGCTGATGACAAGCATGATATGCTTAAACAGTTGTAGAATATTAAATCATGTATTTGTAGAGCTCCGGAATGTTTTGAGATATGCTCTTGAATACATTGAAAACATACTGAAATGAAAATCTTTCAATTTCATCGCTCTATTTAATGCATGGTCATTATCTATTTACTATGCGTTGCATCAAAATCAAGGTCAAGATCACGGGGTAAAAAATGATACTGAATGAAAAGTTTTATGATAAAAAATGTCATAGTCAAGTAGAGTAATAAAGTTCTTTTCCATTTGAAGCATATAGCCATGGTTAAGGTTTTGTGGACAGATAGACTGAAAATATATGCCCTTTGAATCTGTGATAAAGAGGATGGGGAATAAAAAAAATCAGGTACAATGTAAATTAAACATGAAACACCCTGCTGATAACCTGAAGTCTGGTGTTTAGATGACCATACCTATAAATGTTGTTGCTGAATTTGTTGTAACTAGCCATAGTTATGATACCTCCCCATGCCATGCCAACAGAATAGAATATTTGTAATGCAGCATCACCCCATACCTGGAAAGATATTAGAATAAAATCATATAATTATAGTTTTATAGATGTGAAATTTAAAATAAAACAACAATGAATTGCTTTATTTTTTCATGCAATTATGATATTGCACTTTCTTGTCAGATACATGTTGCTGAACATATATATGAATTCAGTATTTGTGCCATTTTTAGTGCTATTTCAATCATATATCTTTACTGGCATCAAGCTGATACAGGATTCAGAAATATTTACCAATGCTATAAGGAGTTCAATCCTATGCAATTGAGATCTTTCCCAGTTCATCCTATACAGGTGGTATGTTCCCCATGTACATGTACTGACCATGATTTTTATTGCCTCTGCCAAAGGACAGGACAAAACAGATGTCTCCATTTGGACTCAAACCCGTGATCTTGAGGTCTAGAGATAATCATTTTATCATAGAACTGTCAAACATCTCTCAATAGATAAATTAGCATTTATAGTTATCACCTAATTATACATGTAGATTCCAACTGGATCAAAGACAAAGAGATTCTTCCTTGAGTCATAAGAACAGACATGAATCATCTTACGATGTAAAGGACTGACTCACAAACATGTCAACACCATCACAGGGGAAAGAATTTGAAATGAAGTCATGTAGTATACATGTGTATTCATAAACTGGCAAAAGAATTTTTCGACAGACCTAATACCATATTTCTTTTACATTATTACTAAAAATTTGTGTACATTGAGCTCAGTAACATTATGCATTTACAATGCTATTTTATGTCTAAATGTCTCAAACTCTGTGAGCATTCAGCCTTTCTTTAAACCTTTAAACTAGTAGGTGTATGTCTCCAGAGTCAAAAATATAAAGTGACACAAAGCATAAAATAAAANNGGGGATAACTCAGATTTGCTTATAACACATGTTTACATGGCTCATTTCAGAATGAGTAAACTGATGTTAAGATCAAGCACTTAAGTATGATCTTTAAAACTATATTGTAAACACGCTGTAAGCACTTAAGATACATTTCCTATGCTCTTTGAGACAAATGAAATTTCTTGAAAGATACTTGATGTTTTGGCAGTTTAAAATTTCATTTGAAACCTAAGTTGTACATCATCTTCTACCTACGTTACAATTGCTTCATAACATTTCAAGGGGTAACAAAGGATTGTTTGCACATACATGATAATTAAACTACTACAGTCTAAGCTGTCTTAGGGACCCTCTAAATACTTATAGGAGAACTACCTGCCTTATGTGACCTACCTTGTAAGTATGTACATCCAAAAATGTTTTCCTATATAAATCACCTGTATCAAGACAATATTCAGGATCTCCGTGGCTGATTAGTTAGTGTGTTTGACTTTAAAACAAAGGGTCTTGGATTCAAATCTGCTCAGTGCCACTCCGCGGTTGGCCATCACTGTCTTTCGGATGAGACAGTAAAAACCGAGGTCCCATGTCACAGTAGGTGTTCACACATTAAAGAACCCTCCCTGCTTTATGACCATAAGTGCCTAGCTTAGGCAAAATTTGTAGCCCTTCACCAGCACACAGTGACATCTCCATATGAGTAAAATACTCTTGAGCGGGACGTTAAACAACATTACAACAACAACAACAAGACCATATTTATATCTTCCCTTGCACAGTCTCTTAAAATAGGTATGACTGTACACTTTCACAGGTACCGTAAATTGCACATAGCGTACATACATGTATATCTTTCTTTCTATTAAATAGATAATTATAGGCCCATAAGGTTAACTGTCTTCTGATAGTTCTATGTATCCCAGGTTGTATGCTAAAGGGGATGAAATATAATCTGTTTGAACTAAAGCTTAGACTAGGTACTATCAAAGACAAAGTTTAAGAGAACGTCTACTCTATTCTTAATCTCAATAACATCAATATCATGGGATTCATGTATTACCGTCTTTCACTGACTTTCAAAATGTACATTAAAGTCTAAGTGCATGCAAAACACTTTCTAGGTCTTGAATTACAAAAGAAGTGCTAATGGTCAGATAGAGGCAAAGACAGATGGATTGACTGACAGTAAAAAAGAAATTTGGACAAGACTAGGTGATCAAATAAGGCTCCCATATCTTGATGCAGATCTCTAATGAGGTTCAAACAGCTGAGATGTAAATATGTGTACTAGAAATGGCAAGATACAGATTTACTTAACCAAGCTGTCGTTGATGATGTAATATCTTGAAATATAGACATGGTTGTTATGTAACAGACTTGCACAATATTTACAGATGTTAGAGATATATGTATCAATGTGGGTATTTTAATGGTGTGTAGTGCACATTCCTGAGTTGCTGCCAAAGTTAACAAAGTTTAAGTATAGACAAGTACAGCAGAACCTTATTTAGATAGCACCTTGCTTGGGAGACAAATTTACAATCACACAGTCATTAGGTACAATATGGGCTAGGTACATGTACCTATCACCTAAAAAGACCACCTTACTTATCTGACCTGTTACCGTAAGTCGGTCAGTTGGGCAATTTAAATTACAAGGATCCAATGAAGTTGTAATTCTGTACATGTGCAAAAATCTGTGATGAGAATATTACAATGTTAGGAATAAAAGCTGCTTAAATGATGTATCAGTGTGTCCTCTTCTCTCCTCCATTTCTGAGTATTAGGTATGATTAAATATATTATGAGAGTCTTTCATGAGAGAACCTTCATTAAAGACAGTGCATTTCAACCACTGAGTAATAATGCACTTACAATGCATGCTATAAGTGTATACCTCTATTGTTTTACCTATTATGGTTTCAATCTATAAGTTATTTATGCATGGGTTGTGTATTGAGTAGAGCTTATGGCCTTATGCAAATTGACATTGTCTAATATTTTGACCTGCTTGAGAATTCTTATATTCAGCTCATAGGATTTTTTCCTGCTTGTTTCTGTGAATTTTTAATGCCATATTTTACCTCTTATTCTTATTTCATAAAAGATTTGTGTTGTGTTACAGATACTCACCTGATAGTTCCCCAGTTTTTCCCATTTAGGGATGATGTAGAACTTGACACCTTCTGCTGCACCTGGCAATGTAGCACCTCTGATCAAAAGCACCAACAGTACAAGGTAAGGGAATGGAGCTGCAAAATGCATTACCTAAAAAAGAAATTGAATTGAATTCAGTTATGTATTTTATGTTTGTTCAAGTATGGGCAAACAGTGCTCCTTAACTACAGTTTGATGATGTTTTTATTGCATGATACACAGGAAATGACATTTATATTATAACTTTATATAGTATCATGTAGGTTAGAACTACTTTATGTTTTATATAATCTGCTTGTACATTATATACTTCTTTCAAGATGAGACAAGTGCTTCTTAACTAAAGTGAGTTGATGCTTATTTTGTAGGGCATAAAGGAAATGAAACTGCTATAGCTATATTATGTGATGTACAGTCTAGATGCTTTTGTTCGTAAGGTAAATTGTCAATATAAAGGAAGCATCCAGATAACTGAATAATGCCAGTCCTAAGGACAACTTTAGTTTGAAAGTTCTATTCCTGGCAAATTGGCAAATTTTGTCCAGAAGGTGAAGCATCTGGATTATTGGTATCTGGATTAATGCTCAGGCTTGATTGTAGGCTTATACATGTACATTTGTAGAAGTGTTAATGGAAATAATGAATAGGCTGAATAAGAATATCAAAATTTTGTTAAAAAGTTGTCCTTGTCATTGAGTGATCCATATTATGCAGCACAAACTTTTTTTTTGTCTTTGAATTTTTAAGTCGTTCTTTCTCCATCTTCATTCGGACAAGAAATGGCTGCGGCAAGATTTGTTTAGAAATTTCTTCGAGAGGTGTGGCTAGAAATAAGCTCTATTACATTTGTGCTTTCAGTAAAAGTCAACAAAATAAATGAGCTATAACTAAGAACCTTACGCAAATATACAGTATCATAGTAAAAGTCATCAATATTTGACATACTGAGATATATATTTAGAGTGGAACCTGTTCTAAAAGACCGTCCTTTCAGTCACTGCGCAAATTATAATCTCTCAAGACAGTTGATTTTGTAAAAGACAAATAAAGTCCCTCAAGAAATATATTTTTGGAGAAAGATTCTGACTGATATTCTTTTTTCACAAGTGATGTTTTCAGTATTCATGAACAGAAGGTATTGTATATGTCACTGGTCTATAGAGATAGGCTCTAGCTACTGTAAGAATTTATTGACCGTGGCCGATTAGCTAGCATGTTCTACTTCAAATCGAAGAGTCAGGGGTTCATATCCGCACAGTGCCACACTGCGGTTGGCCATCCCTGTATTTCGGATGAGAAAACCAAGGTCCCATGTCTCAATAGGTATTGGCTTGTTATAGAACTCTCCCTGCTCTACAGCCATAAGTACTGCACAAAGGCAAAAAAATTTGTAGCCCTTTACCAGCACATGGTGATGTTTCCATATGAGTGAAATATTCTTGAGTGGGATATTAAACAACAATACAACAACAACAATTTAGTGACAAGTATAAAGAGTACATACTTTTCCAAGTACATCAACTCCCTTGAAAAGGCACAAGAACACAAAGACCCAAGCGAGTATCAAACACAGTAGTAGCTGCCAGCGGATCACCCCTGGTTCCTCGATTCCACTGCTGATCTCAAGGACATGTCGCCTACAAATATAAAAATCATTGTAAACTGAAACAAAGAAAAAGTGAATATTTGCTTTTTGAAAGATATCTGAAGTCAAATTTTGTAATTTTACTCTTAAATCTTTGGTAAGGATGTTTGCCTTCTGATTGTGAGGGTCAAGGGGTGCCATGGAGTTAGCTGTCCCTGTCCTTTGGATGAGACAGAATAAAACATACACAGAATCAAAATTTCAAAAGGTTATCTTCATTCACAACAGAGTTTCATATATTTGACTATATTTGAGTGTGATGAACAGTTGAACAGAAGGATGGATGGATACCTATAGAACTCGGTATACTGTAAATCCAGTTTTATTCATGAAAAATTATTTTCGTGTAATTATGCAAGAGCACTTACTCGCCAAAATAAAGTTCTCGTTAAATATACTGACCTGATATAAACATGCATCAAACAACACAAACATTTAACTTAAATGCACACTCGCGAAAATATAGTATTGCGAATAATTGCATGACCATCCACTTGCTAAAATAAAGTTCCGCGAAAAATTTCTGGATTTACAGTACATCCCACTTCTGCCACACTGGAGTTATAATCATTGTCGCCTAGAGGATACAAATGACAGCAGGCAGACAAAGCGAAAGTCAATGTTCTACAAATATGTCCTTCTTGAGAACCTTTCACTCATATGGAGATGTCACCGAATGTCAGTGAAGGCCATCAGATTTGGGCCTGTGCTTGGCACATAGGACCGTCTAGCATCATGTGATCTTAAATAAGACAGTATCCGCTGTGAGATAGGACCTCTGATTTGAGACCAGGACATGACAAAAAGGTTGTTCGTCTCTCAAGACAGGCTCCTCTGTAAAGCTTTTATGTCTTTTTTCAAGACTAAAAGTAGTCTGTTAAAATGAGAGAGTGGACGTGTATTTTACCACCTATTGGCTACAAATGGAATCTCTGATAGTACTTACAGCCAATACTCCTCACTAGCTGTGACTTTGGTGTTCTCTACTAAGGAACTATTTACATCACTTGAGTTATAGGCAAAGGAAGCGCTTAGATTTCCTACGATTGATGTGAAGTTGCTCTGTAGACTGATGTTGTTTGGTTGATGATTGTGGACTTTTCCTATACCACTGACACAGTCCTCACTATTCCAGTCGTTATTGCAGTGTGACCATGGTAACACAGCACGGAAAGACATGAACAGGTAGTACAATGTCCAGGCCACTATGACATTATAATAAACACATACAATGGCAGACACAATTACCATACCAATACCAACACCTGTGGAAAATAAAGTAAATGATAAAAAGATGAAAGATATTGGATCTTGATGACAATTACAAGCTGATACATATTCTATACATGTGCAATGTACCAACATCTACAGAATTTCACTTGCACCCTCAGGCTTCCCTAAAGATCACCTAACTTACAGGACTAGCCCCACAACAAGGACCATGAACATTCAGAATGCAAATTATTATCAGTTATCATTTCTCTAAGCTAACTCATCCCAATTAGAGGAGACCATCACAAATCAGACCAATATTAACCAGGTACTTGGGTGGTCTAAACAGTAAGGATCTACTTTAGTTAGGAAACAATAGTTTACACATCAGACAACCATAGCCAGATACTTTGTTTGTCTCAATAGTCCGATTCCAGAGTGACACCTGTTTTATTGTGGGACTGTCCGAGGGAAGGTACAAATTGCTCATATTACACGTGGACTATTAATTTAGGTAACTTATATAGGAAAAAGAACCACTCTTGAACACAAAATCTATAGATCACTTAGCCCATAGGTCACATAGTTACATTTGATTACATGTAAAGACCCAGTGACACAACTATAATAGAAATAATAATAGAAATTTCTTCATATCTCATTTGTTTACTAATGATCTCTTCATATGACACATTGATCTAGATATTATTAGAGACAACTTTGCAAAAGTACATAATGTTTACATACTACATGTATTTCCTGTGCATACTGCTCTTACATTACTGATAAAAAGATTAGGTAAAGGGTGGCCAGACAAGGTAGTTGTTTGACCTTTACTTTGTGTTGTGTCTGTCTAGATACACTATAGATACACTACAGTGGGGGAGTAAATAGACTTATCGCAGAAACTGGCACACGCACTTCAGCATGTTATTTTTACATGTTATGTGTATACACTTCATCTGTTTGTCCAACTCACTACATTTACTAGAGGAGGACCATATGTTACTTGTCAATCATGGTTAGAATTAATGGAATCATTCATTACTGGTATTATGAGTGTGGGATATACTGAAATTCTGCCAAAGGGACAAGAGTCCATGTCTGGGATGTTTTTGCTAGCTGTCCTACGTCACTGTCAATATTGGCCCAGAGGTGGAATTTCATTATCCCCTCCCCTATGAGTTTTCCATTTAAAAATGTTTCATGAATGATAAAGTTTGTCTGATTACTGTAAGTGGTCTTTTTACAGAGTTTTAAGAAGGCTCAGTAAAGAACAAACATAATTACTATGGTTTTAATTAAATGTGCAGTAGTACCCATTATGAGATGATTCTCTCAGGGGTGCCACAGTGCCTATATACAATTTTAGTTGGGAACAATGACAAACAAATATGAATTGCTACTATTGTTCAGATTACATACAAGTGTATCATTTAGTAGTTCAGCATCTGTGTGCCTACTTTTCAGTACAGAACATTAACCTATCAGGAAATCCTGTATAAAGTACTGGTGTACATGTATGTATATCTCATATGACCAACTTTATAAATTATGTTAATACTCATAATGATAATGCAATAATGAATCTTTATGCATATTTAAGAACCAGTAAATACTCTGTTGACCACACAAGGGTTTGACATTCTATATCTACATAAATATTAGCCCTGAAATCATCAATACTCTGTCCCCCAAACCATTTATTTTGCAGAAGTGCATTGAATTTGTGCAGGTAGGTATGTGCGATTTGTGTGTTTTTCTATATGTTTATTTTTCAAGAGTATTTTATTTGAAGTTCAAATAATAATGATTAGACTCAATTTGTGTGGGTGTTCTGTTTATTTTTTCAATGTAAGGTGGTATTCTATGTTAGAGGGATTTTGGCAACGTAGAACTATAACTATGTTCAATGAAAAAAATATACATCAACATTTTTTTTTCTAAATTCTTTCATGCAATTCATATGAAATTTCAATGAGATTTAAATGTCATTGATTATTTGTTCAGTAATGTACATGCAAAAAAATAAAAAAAAAAGAAGAAAATTAAACCTGACAAAATAATGAAGTTCAGATTTAAATTTACCAAAACAAGTTGCTGAAGTTCAGCTTTAAATTTACTGAAACAAATTGCTGAAATTAATACCATTATTAAGAATGTACATATACAATCAACAACTAATTTATATGTACATTCAAAGTCAAAATAATTCACAAAGTTTATCTGCATATACCTAACCACTTTGTTTGTCATCTTAGCCTGTTGTTAACTACTGGAAAGCATTATATTTAATATAGAACAATAAAAAGTACAGGTACATGTATATAAATGGAACCAATGCTACGCTGTGCAGACTCTGATTATCAAAGAATAATCTGGACATGCTTCATATTTATACTAGACTGATATGCACATTCTAAAATAGTATCACAGAGCCAGCAAGTGTAAGGTGGATTCCAACCAGATTTGATCAAACTTGGTACATGTGTACCTACCTGTATCTGGCAATAGTCTCTATGCTAGTGTCCTTTTCTAATTTCATCTAAGTCAATATTTTTTCAAAAGACAACAGCACTGAGCTATTTATTCTCAAAATGATTTTCAAATGTGGAAGAACAATTTCTTTTTGCCATACCCGTTATATCAGCTACCTGACATAATTGGACTGATGACCCTTCAGGTCTCTATTTATGAAAACCCTATTGCTCTTACCTTTAAATAAGGGACTCATCCTCCATACGGCTATAGGGCTCAGGCTGGAGAACTGTCCATATGATGTTTCCATAAAAAATAATGGAAATCCACATAGAAGAAGGAAAATGACATAGGGTATAAAGAAGGCACCTGTAAATAGAAACAAGATAAGATACAGTTTTATGACACACGAATGTCTCCTGTACAGTGCAGTAAAATTGTACCAGGTTACTGTTTCTCTAAAGAAGGAGAAGTTGAAGGTCACTGGATCATTGATCTGTTAGCAAAAAGTTCAAAGTCTTGGCACAAGAATTAACATACATGAAACATAAGAGATCTATTACCATTCAAAAGTTATGTCCAAGGTTGTAGTTTTTGCAGAAAAATAGACAAATTGGCAGACAGACAGATTCACAGCAAGAGGGACACTTAATTGACAGACCAAAAAATACATGCCCTCTAATCTCAAGTAATGAAGGCATAGCAATGAAACCAGATGATGGTGAATTAAGTTAAATTTTAACATAGCAATCACAAACTAGCCATCTACAACTTCAAAAACAGAAGAGCCTTATCGTCAAGTGTAATTCAAAGCACATAATTAGAAATTAATCAAGATTTTAATTGAGCAAATTTCAAAAAATAATTTACTGATTTGCAAATTAAACCATGAAACTGTCAGCTGATTAGTGCCAAATAAATTTCTCATAAATGATGAATAACCTATTTATTGATTGATTATTTTATGTTGTAACACTGGCAATTACGTAAATCGCATCACATTAATATAAAACAATAATAGTTTATGCATACAAAATTTGATACAAATATTGTAGAATTATGCATTCATGACAACTAAAATGACTCAAAATTAACAACATTTTTCTGAACATTTTTACATAAAGACACATTTGATACAACTCAATTTTGACTGCAGTACATAGATACTATATCAATAAGGTAAATCTGAATATTTCATCATATCTTGACCCTACTTTTTCACTTAATTGTTTCACATCTTAACTTATTCTGTGCATGATATTTCTTTGTATGCACACATTCCAGTTTGGTATATTAGAACCTTTCTTGAATAAATCCTTACAGCCACTGAAGAATGAAGTGAGGTTTTTCAAGACAGCATGATCTTTTTAGATGATAACTTCACGTACATGTAAGTTTTTCAACAGGCTACCATGACAAAGAAATCAAATTAACTGCAAAATCATCCTTCATCACTTAAAACATCAACCCTCAGAAATACATGGCCACCTGGACAAATATGTGCCATTATAGTCAGACACAACCACATTCTTCATGCATGTTGAGAAATGGAAATGCCCTATCATTAACTGTACTAGTGAACTGATGACTATTTTTTAAGGGGTTGCTACAGCCATCTTGGATTATTCACTGAGAAATGCAGT
>JACSZP010006411.1:0-14896 GCA_016161895.1 Pinna nobilis | reverse complement strand
TTTGATTTTAGTAGCTTCAATATAGAATATTGCCCTTTCTTCTGTCTGACTCGGGTACTTTGCCATCCCTTGACAACACATGTACCATCATACCAGTGCCCACAAAATGAGGCAATGGTAACGTTATAAAGTTATGATTCTGCAGATCTGTGTCAATGAATGAAATGGAGAGACTTTATGATGACTTCATTTAATTACCAATTAAACTAGAAAAAGGTTTATGAACACCGTAATAAGCTGTAAGCATTTTAATACAAATATATTTAGTAACTATACATAAAACGAAAGCTCAAAGAAGTAATTAAAGCAACACTAAAATAAAGAACTCAAATTACAATGTCTATAAATAGAATCAAATGTCGAATATAAATGCAGGGTAATTATGCCATGACTAATTCTGACATAGTGTTTTACAGTGCCTGTCACATAAATTCTATTTATTGTATATTCTCCCCCTATGACAGTTATGTCCCTTTGATATTTAGGTTGTTTGATTCTTTCTGCTAGATTGTCATATCTCTAATTGTATTCAAGTTTTGATCTATTGCCGTACTAAAGTCTTAGACCTGAATTCATTTGAGTTATGAATCTTTCAAATGCTTGATTGTAGGTCATTGCCCTGGGTCTGATAAAGACATTCAATACTGCTAATTAATGAATTCAATATGTGCATGTCATTTTCTCTTTTGCTGTTGAAACACGCGTGCTGTTCAAAATACCAGTAAGAGTTATTTGATGATTTGTTAAGAAAGTGGTTGTGGAACCGCACTAGAGCGTTTACCTTCAGGTTACAAGGTCATGGGTTCAAATCTGATTGACAGCAACAGCTGGCTTTTCCTGTCCTTTGGATGCGACGGTAAAACTGAACGGAAGGTCCCATGTCACAGTAAGTGTTGGCTCATTAAAGATATCTCACTGCCACAGTGGCCAAAAGTGATGAGCATAGGCTGAGCTTTGAATCCCTTTGCAGACATTACATGTAGGTAATTCCTGTGTATATATGCGAGACTCTTAAGTTTAACTTAAGCAAAAATACAAAAGCACCTACCACAATTGTTTAATAGTCTGTAACGGGGACTGGGCATACATACCAGGTAGCTCAGTTGGTAGAGCAGCCACACAGTAAGCAGGAGGCCTGGGTTTGAGTCCCAGTCTGGCCGTCATTTTTCCTCGCCTGTTACAAGTGAAAGCATTTACCTTTGTAGACATTTAGTGATGTTGCTATATGTATATCTTAAAGATTCTTGGGTGGGACATACACAGTGTATACAAAAAGTAACTGTTATATTATGGCCCAATAATCAGAGCATTTGCCTTGTCTGTAGAAGGACAGTTTTCCAATTTGAAACACAATTAATCTTGTTGATGAAAAAGGTAGCAACTGGTCATTTACACGCACTGCAGGAGAAAAGTGCATATTAATAATGGGGCCTTCAGGACAGTGGCCTAGCCTCACTATAGGACTGGTAATATTACAGATACCCTCTGATCATTGGCCCTGGGTACAAAGTATAGGCCAAAATCTGAAACCCTTGATTGGCATCTCCACATAGATATATGTAAAATATTCTTTGCAGAAAAATTGAGGAATGATTTCAGAAATCTAAAAATCTTATCTTAGCTTATATTTATGCCCTGATACTTTTTATGAAATTAAGTAGCAAAAGTATATCATATATTGGTATCAGAATTGCAATGATGTACTTCATCAAATGTTACAGTCTAATATGTTGTAATAGACCCTTCAAGGGAAGGAGCAAAAAGGGTCACGTATGATAGGTGTTCCCTTAATTCTGGTGGTTTATTCAGAAAAAATGCAATTTAGGAACCATGCATTTAGATCGCATAAAACAGTTAGATCCTCAATTCAGTGGGTTGCTCAGGCAGGTTAGACTGTATGTTTGATGGACTTTATTGGCCTAATGAAATTTTAAGTCTGTTTGAGTCATACACAAAGAAAAGATACTTTCAAATTTCAATTGCTTTCATTGATTTTCAATTAACATAAATATTGATACATACAGGTCATTAACTATAAATTCCTGGAAAATGACATCAGTGATTTGATTTGTTGAATTAAATAAAAACACAAGTAAAAGATCAAATACTTCCAATGAATCAGGTCTCTTTATTTTGCATAAATTGTAATCTAATTTGCTTTTAAATCGTAATGTAATGAGACGATCGACTAATCAGATAAAGAGAAATAATCAATTATGGCGTCATAACTTTTGTCAACATCGTATGTGTAAATGCTACATAAATCTTGGTTGTCTTATTTTCCGTTGACATCGCATTCTTTGTTGAGGTGGTGCTGATGATTTCATTTTTACTTTCCGCATTCTGTGCCCTGTGTACAATAGGTCTGGAACATGCTGTGTTTTTGCTTGTCAGTCAGTCTATTTTTGTGACGTAAATCTAAGGTGGTAATAATTTCTGAGTTGATACAGGCAGGTGTTTGGTATTTTGAATTAATGTCTAAGTGAATCAGAAAAGATAGGGGTCCAATCATTGAAATGAGGACAGATCGATCCCTGAAGCAACTTATTGCACCATTTCTTATTATGTCCACGAAGTAAAGTTTGGGAGACATACAGTCTAACATTTTTTAAGAGACTGTTTAAGGGAAGATGCAAAAAGGGTCGCGTATAACAGGTGGTTCCTTAATTCAGGTTCTTTGTATGGGAAATTAACAGTATGGGGAAGATATATTTAGGCTGCATAAGGCAGGTGATCCTTTAATTCAGTGGGTTTCTAGGACAAATTTAACTGTATGGTGTTCACTCTGTTTCTTCTGTCTTTTTGTATCTTTCTGTAATGAGCTTGTCAATGCGTTTTCTCAAAATTTACATGTTAGATTATAATGAAACTTGATATGATTATAGGTTATTGTGTGTAGATGTGCACAATGTATGATACGTCTTAGGAAAATTGTGTCTAGGCAAAACAAGGGTTGCAATTGATTGTAATTTCAAAATTGTCTGATTTTGATGAAATTTGGAATTCACAGGTTTGAAGGAATTGCTATTTCTTTTTTCTTTCTTACTTTAAGGTGTTTTCCTGGGTTTTTTTGGCAAACCCAGGCCTCTAATTGGTTGAAATTTAAACTGTCCAGTTTTGATAAAATTTTGAATTTAGTGGTTTCAAGAGATTACAGTTTCAACTGTTTGGGTTTAATAATTGCTATCTATGGGTAAGCTAATTTGTGGTCAAAATTGCAAAACTGACCATTTCAGTACATGCCTCTTTCTTTGGGAGAGATATTATACTGCATGTATTGTACATCACTGTAATATCATAGAACGTGGACTTAGAGAACATTGCCGATGTAAAGTTTGTTCTGGGGTCAATTTAATACAAAATCTTCTGTCAGGAAAGAAATAAAGAAAATATTTGAATGACAATTATGACATGCATTATGAATGAAAAGGGGTTAAAATAACTACTTCTTATAGAGTATAACCTTTATTTTCCTCTCCCTCAATAGCATTGTCGACACTGACCCATGAGTTGAAAGATAGCAGATAAACTGTGGCTCAAACAGAGGTCCAATGTAGACAGTTAATTTAGCAGAAAATAAATGTGTTCCAGTCTATAAAATCTGCAATGAAATGACCAACTCTTAACTTGAGCATCTTTTATGGAATAATGACCACTTCTAGGTGACAAAGGGGGTATTCATTTAGATCTCGCTTTGTGTTAAAGTCATTCTAATAATCTTTCTTTTAGGACCAGGGAGAAGAAGAAATTCAATGTCTGTTGCTATGGATATATTTGACAGTCATCAGGGCACACATATATTACAGGTAAGTACTCTGAATATTTTACCTGGATGATTGTGAGGTACTGAGATGGTGAGGAGAACATTTCTTCATAGTAAAATAGCTTGTAGTAGCAGAAAGCAGAGCTATATCAGTAAAACACAAAATGATAATAAAAAAAAGAAATTGAGAGACAAGCAGGTAGACAGAAAGAAGATAGACAGACAGATGGACGGATGGACAGGTTTTTTTAAAAAATAGAAATACATATCACATGATTGCAAATGTACAAATAATGCACTAATTTAAAGTTTACGGTAAACTACATATTTTGCAATGATTAACAAACAAGATTTATTAATATTTAATAATGTCTCTCATTGGCTCTGATATTACTCATTCATATATCAAGTTTTTCCTTGACAATGATTTAAAAAGTCAAAGGTGTTCAAAAAAAGTACATGCATATAGGCCTGAGAACCACCCCTTCCCCCTCTTTTTTCATTTGGTCTTGGGGAGTTTTGAGCTTATATGCATATAGCTCGAACTATTTTTGTTGTTTTTAGAGAATTTGCAACAATTACGATGTTTTTTATGACAATGTTATTATTTACAGTTCAGAACTTGTGCAGATTCTGTTAAATAGATACCACAAGAACGAATTAAGCTAAATTTGTATGGAAAGTGACACAAAATAGCAATTATTCTCTTTACACCTCGACTTGTCAGCGCAGGATCAGAGCTCACAAAAACCTATTCTGATTAGGTGAGAAAGTTTGCCGGTTTACTAGTGGATGGCTGGTACATTTGTAACCAGGCTCTCTCCTCCGCCAATAAAAAATGGCTGTCACCATATGACTGAAAAATTGTCGAGTGTGGCATGAAGCAAAAACCAAACAAATACAAAAAGCAATTATTCTTGGAACCGTGATAAAAAATGTAAGGTACAAGTACAAGTACTAGTCTATGATTCTTCTTGTATATATGCATTCTCTCAGACTTGCCAATCATGAAAAAATTCTAAGAGGAGGTTTTTCAATCTCATTGGATGGACTTTAAATTTTTAAGATATTCATTTTTTCTCATGGAATTATCAAAATTTCACATAAGAAATAGAGTATCCTTATATCTGGAGGAGAGTTGGCAAGTATTTTTCTCCAAAGTCAGGAACATGGAAGACAAATGCTGATATCTAGTTTTTGTTGGAAAAAGAAAAATGGTATTTATTCACGCTCTATAAATTTATTCAAATAACAAACCCATATCCCTGTTTTCACTTATTCAGCAATTGTCTCCAAGAGATTTTTAAGTGAACCACCGGTACTCTGACAACAGACTGTTACTCAATCATGGTAAAACCACTTTGACAGTGAAGTAGTTAATGCATAATCTCGCTGTATAAACTAACGCCAGTGCCAAAATAAAAGGTCAATACCAAAAGACAAATGAAGTGAAATGGAGGATATCACTTCATTGATATTAGATAAACAGAGAATCCCTTATATCTCTGTTACTTCACAATCAATTAAACCTTCAGCGGCAAGTGACAAACAATGACAATTAAAAGCCATCGATGTTGTTATGTATTGTATGCTCGCCTTTCGATGGTCGCATTAAACTTTATCTTCCGAATTTCATTTCCTGTTGAGGTATCAGGGTACTGATCTTTCCAATTCGATAATAATTCCGGCAAATCTTCACTGCTACATCGTATTTGACAAAGGTATATTGCTTCTTTGTGATGAAATTAACGAGATGACCCTTAATTTAACGTTAATTCGTATGCATTGTCACTAGTCGATTTCATTTTAATGTTGTGTAAATGTGAGCTAATGCTGTTTTCTTTCCTGTTCTTTGAAATTAGAAATAACAAATTATTCAGATCAATACTTCTTTTTTTCTTTTCAAAATTGCAATACAGCCTTTTTACATTTTCTCCATTTTTTTTTTCTGTTTCTTGTACATTTACATATTCATGAAGTTATGGTGATATTTAGTTATCTTTTAACATGTAATTAAGTAGAAGTGAAATATTATTCAGTCTAAGTTCAAGTGTATATTTAGTTGCTAATTAGTTTATTTTTGACCTTTTTCCTTCTAATGACATTTTAAAAAATTCAATTTTGTTCCTTTTGTTTACTAGTACAAATGTTTAAGGAGAGAGACATATCTATCAAATCATATTTTCTACACTATATTATTTTAAGTATAATTGCTGCAACAACAATTTAAATTTCAAAATAATAAAGATCTGAAACATAGATCCATGGCCTATTATTTTTTTCAAATTCAATTTTTTTTTACTCCACTGCATATTCATAAAATTAAGCTACGCTTCAATATTTAATGCAGTTTACATATAATTGAAAGAAAGGATTTTTTAATGTCAGGGATAAAGAATAGATACCTAAACCACATACATTAATTATTTTTAAGTTAAAGGTACACTTGGACTCATTTAGCAAAAATTTGTTGTACATGGGATAATGAATTGTGAACAAATGGATATAATTAAGAAATTTACACATTACAAATGGTCAAATCAATGTATAAATGTCCGTGCTGGACATGTCTTGTCCACGTAATTCACCCTACTTATAGGTATTAGCCATATGTTTGTTAAAATTGCGGGAAATGAATACAACTCGTAATCGTGTATTTTTTATTTTTTAAACGACAATATATATATATATATATATATATATATATATATTGCGTGCATATTTTTTGTATTTTATCAGCTACAATGTACATTCTCTAATTATATGCTGGTGCAAATGTGATATTTCAATTTTTTAATTCTGTGAAGATAAAAACTGAGTCCAAATGTATCTTTATAATAATTTTTACTCAATTTATAAGATGATAATAACAGCCAGGCTGGCAAATCAATAAATAAATAATAAAAAATTGGGTATGCATTGAACTAAAAATATTTCAATTTTTGAAAATTTTAAGTATGTAAGTATTTTGTATATGATTTGTATGCGTCCAGAATAAATGTGTGTCTTTGTCATTCAGTTTGCTACAGATCACAATTTTGTTGTTGTTGGCTAAGTTTCTCTGTGAGAGATGATCATGACTTGTAAAGTTAAAAGAACACAGTTGATAAAAATTCAATCAAACATGAGTATTATTTCTCACTCATTCAAAAAACTTGAGAATTTAAAGGAAATGTAAAAAGATTGAAACTAGAGGCATAATTCTCCGATAAGAAAAACTCCAAATTCTCATATTGTGGCAAAATGTATTTAAAAATTAGAATATCAATGGCATTTTGTTTTCTCTTATGAATGTTCAGATAATATAGAGTANNGTATCACGAGTACATACCGGTATGTCATTAAATTGTATATTTTGCAACATTGAATACGTAACGTCATAAAGATAACATTATGTCATAATACACACTGAATTGGTTAAAGACAACCTCATCTAGGGGACATCTTTATAATAGACCATCAACATTCAGATTTTTGCTGCGTTTTAGTGATTTAAGCTTCACTAGAAGTGACCACCTCATTAAAGTGAAAAGTCTCTAAAGGTGACCACATCACTAAAGTGGCCACCTCAGTATTCGGACCAGTTAGTCAGACTTGCCTACTTTGAAAAATGTCCTTGGAGGAGGTTTTCCAATCTCTTGGGAAGACTAAATTTACTAAGAATTGATAAGAAAATCTACGTTTTTTTTTATGGAGGAGATGTTGGTATGTTATTTAGCAGAAACTATTAATATTTTACATGAGAAATAGTATCCCTTCAAGTACATGTATTTATGGGGGAAACTTGGCAAGAATGGTAAGTGCAAGTCTGGTACATTTTGTAGATGGTCTATAGCATGACTCTAATGTAATTTCCATTTTTTTGGTGATTAATTCTGTATTTCAAGCATATGTTACACATGTATGTGTTCTCACAAAGTTTGTCTATTGTTGCTGTGTCTTTTTTCATTTGGTTTTCTTATTTAGGATACATTTTATATTTCAGTCTGTTGATGGCTTTGCTTTTATCCTGGCCAATGATGGCAGATTTTTGTACATATCAGAAACAGTATCTGTCTACCTTGGGCTTTCACAGGTAAGAAAGTTTTGTATCATTTCCAGTTCAGCCTCGTTTATCCAGAAGCTTCTGTTCCAAGGCAAATTGTCTGGATAAATAATCTTCTGAATTACTGAAACGCATCTTTAATAATGTCCAATGCAGTTTGTAAATTCTGTTCCCAGTAAATTTTGTCTGGAAAATGAAGCATCTGGATTAATGGCATCCCAATTGACGAGGTTTGGCTGTATTTGAGTCTTTTTGAAAATCAACAAATTTCAAAATAAAAATTATTTGATGGTTGGCAATTCAAAATTTTCATCAATAAGTTATATGTGAATGTATTGTTAAACACTTGATTTTAAATTGGTTTTTTATTATTCTTCCTATGTGAGAAAGTTTGCAGTTTTTATGCAGAATGGTATGGATGACAAGATTTTTATGTGTCTTGTAGGAATCAAAATGGTCTGTTCTTTTCTATTTTCTTAGACCAGTCTATAATGGTTTGTAATTTTGAAAGGGTTGAAAGGGCCTTGCAAAATATAGTGCACCTAGTACCAATGGTTAATGGTCTATGCTGTGGTACATACATGTACATGTGGTAACCAGGGTTTCTCCTTCAGCACATAAAACTGAACTAAATGACTAAAATAATGGCAATTCTGGCGATCAAATTCACACCATCCTAATTTAATCTACACTGTGTTGTGAAAGTTGATTGACAAACCTTTCACTTAAGATACAGAGAAAACATCTGAAAAATGAAAATGGACAAACATTTGCTGTCCTGTGGCATTTCAATATGGTTACAGAGGGACATATACAAATGTACAATATATACATGTAACAGAAAAAGAACCAAGGAAAAAGAGAAAGACAAACTTAGCCAGTTTGAGAAGAAGCGATTTGATTGGATTACTTGATATCAGTGACTGTTTTAATCATACTGGTGTAGACTGTAATTACCATCAGTAGTTTATCTTTTATCTACAAAACCTGCAGCATTAGAGTACATCCCTGGGTCATTTGTAGGGCAGATTATCTCACAACTTCTGCCTCTGTTGACCTTAATGATGTGTTAAGCTGTTGGTTGGAGAAAAGCAACATGGTGTTTGTAACAGAATTATCTCCCTTTCTTTATCTCTCTGTCTGTCTATCTCTCACTCCACATTAGAGTACATCTGTGGGTCATCTGTATGGTAGATTATCTCACTATTTCTGCCTATACTGACCTTAATTCAAGCATTTGATTGGAAGGTAACCTGATGTTTGTAGCAGATTTATCTCCCTTGATCACTATACTGTTTGTCTTTTTCTCAAAAATTGTGTCTTTCATCCTCCTTTTTTCTTATTGTCTGTTTGTTTCTCCTTTTCCCTATGTCTGTCTCACCAGTTCTTTGACAAAATGAAATAAAATTGGAGAAATTTGTAATTCTGGTTCGCAATTGAACTTCTAAAATTCCACATTTAGAAGTCAATAAATTTAAGTTCATGGATTTTCTTGAGGGCAATTCAGATCTAAAATGGACTTGGGCCAGTTTATTTGACTTAAACACAAACTACTTTACAAATTTGACACAAACTACCCCTTGTCATTGCCATAAAGATATAAAATGGCCAAGGGGAGATGAAAACACCTATAAATGGATGGTGAATTTTGTCATGGGTTGAACTTAATTATGATGATATTGCAGAAAGTAGGTACTCATTGGCTATTTAGACACTCCAATAGTCCTTAGCAAGTTATATTTCATCACCTTTGTTTTACAATGTTGGTTGGTTGGTTGTATTATTTTTTAACATCCCACTCAGGAATTTGTCACCTTATGGAGACGTCACTCTGTGCTTGTGAAGGGCAACAAATCTGGCCTATGCTCAGCACTTTTTGCCATTGAGCAGGAAGGTTCTTTAATATGCCATCGCCTACTGTGACACAGGACCTCAGCTTTTACTGTCTCACCTCAAGTACAGGGATAGTCAACCACACCCTGGCTCAAATTCGAACCCATGACCACACAATCAGAAGCTTATCCACTGAGCCATGGCAGCTCCCACAAGATTGGAGTGATGTCAGAACTTATCATTCCTTGTATTTTCTCCCCATCAAACATATCTGTCAGATATTTATATAAAACACACAATTAGACATTTATCAATGGAAGATTATAAATAGGTAGTGTCATCCTCCTTACCTTTTATTCTACCAGTAGTTCCATATCATTTCTGTCCTCTTTCTGATTTAGCATTTGTGAATTGACATTTTCTTTAAAAGAGACATTAAATCATGTCAATTCTAAAAGCAACTTTGGTTCATGTTCTCTATTAAGGTGTCTCACATGAAAGAAGTAGGACTGACACTGTGTCATGTTTGTCAGGTATTAGCCTGGCACCTGAGGATTCAGCACACACAGGTAATTCATATTAAATGTGCTGATGAGACCTGTCAATTTTGAGTGAAAACATGGATGTACTGAATAAACTCTGGCGGCATTGTCTTAGAATTGTGGAATGACATCAAAGGATGGGCTGCTTTAATTGTGGTCATCTACAGTGACAGGGTGGTTAGTGTGTTTGCTTACTTATTATGAGGTCATGAGTTTGAATCAATGCCAGGGCATAGTTGGCTTCCCTGTCCTTCATGTGAGACATCAAAAACCGAGGTTCCATGTCACAGTAGGTGTTGGCAATGTTTAAGAACCCTTCCTGCTCAATGACCATAAGTGCCGAGCATAGACCAAATATGTTACGCTTCATTGGCATCGGTGACATATCCAGAAATGAAAAATAAACAAGTACAACACAACTATCCAAGACACAGTATAACCTGTTTTAGAGACTTTCCACAGGAAGATGCAAACAAAGTCAAAAAAGAGAAAAGGTCATCGTAAGATTTTTTTTGCGAAGAGGGCCCCATTTACAGAAAAATGTCCGTCAATCAGACAGTTGCTTATTTTTGGAGAAATATTTTTCTTTCTAGCTTCCCTTGTAGAGGATCTAGTAGCTTAGACTCCAGTGATGGATTGTTGAATATTATGGGGCAAATTGAAAGACATATAATAACAAAGTATTGTTTTTTGACACAATAACATTTCTCATCTCTACAACAGAAAGAGAAGTCAGAAATGTACATTTGTAATACATTTCAAAGCATCCATTATCTCCGTAAGAGGACTTGTCAAGTATTTCTGTTTTGTCCTCAGACCGAAAAAAAAGCATCGAGACTCAACTCCGGCATCAAATGTTTATTCATAAGCAATGTAAGGTGCATATCAGGTCATTCGAATAGAAATTCTGAGGCATGGATCTGACAGTGAGAGGCTATCACTAACATTGGCATGTAATAATTGGTAACGATTACAGTTAGGGGTTGTGACTTAATGTGATACATTCAATTAAGGCGCTAATGTTGCTCCTGGCGTGACAAATTGTTTACTTGTCTTTTGCACTGATATCCATGCACAATTGATGTTGATCAAAATGCCCCTCGGGATCCATCAATAACGACCTGTCACCTCCAATAGCTACCCATAATGAGTTCGCAGTGGCATTTGTCTTCAGTCTGTTCCTTCACCTGATCTGACCTAGCAGACTTAATCAAGTGAACTCCGAGTAGAATAAACAGCCAAACATATGAACAATTAATGTCTCTAGGAAAGTAGTTTGAAGTTTCTTAGAGTGGTAGAGATTGATTAAGTGTCTTTCCTTCTTATTTTGCTCTCTTTTTTTTGTAATTGCTTACACTTGTATTTAAATATGCATTATCATAACCTCAGGGGTTTAGCTGGGCAAGTGAATGGTTTTCTTTATGCTAGATGGATGGGGGGAGGGGTTCTTTTCGGCACAAAATACAGTAGAGTTGGTCTATATTTATCGAATTGACTTAAACCAAATTCAGTGCTATAATGAAGAGGAATAAAATCCCGGAAAAGAATTACTATTTATCTATATATGTAGTCAATTCGGATTCTTACAACGAGGGATGTCTATAACGAAGAAAAAAGTCAATCCCCTTTGACTTTGTTATACACTAACTCCACTGTAAACATTTCTCAAAGTGTTATGACAATCTCAGATGTTCAAAGTATATTTCTTAGAATGTGCTGTGAACTTATCTTGACCTGGATCAGGAATGCTGCTGAGCTTTTCTTCATTAGTTTTTGTTTTGTTTTTTATATTTTTTTTGGGGGGGGAGGGTGATGTATCTTCAGCAAGGCTCAAACTCATGACTTCACAATCCAAAGATGAACACACTACCACAGAGTCGGACACTTTTCATGAAAAGTCAAATCTTCCATGTGATCAAAACAGGCCATCATGGTTCACTTTGTTTAAACACATTTATTTCACATTTCAGAAACACAGGAGGTGATACATTGTAGTTGTCATTCTTGTGTATTTACATATTTTGATGATTTTAGGACTTTTCTTTTTATCTTTTGCAGGTTGAGATGACAGGGAGTTATATATTTGACTATGTACACACCCAGGACCATCAGGAGTTAGTAGATCAGCTGGGCCTTGGTATCAGTCACAGTAAGTTACAACTGTAACTATACTAAGTAGTCTAATTAAAATTTAGTAACTAATTTAATAAAGTTTTTGATGTGCTCCTGTTCAATGCTATGTTGCACAAAGATCCAACAGAACCTGAGTTTGAGACATGAGAATTTCTTGACATGGTAACAGGATTGTATCTGTCAATCAGTTCTAGAGTTGCCTACATTAAAAAAATTTCCTTGGCTGAGATTTTTCAATCTCTGCGGGGGAGATTCTAAATTCTACTAACAATTATTAAGAAAAATTAAGATTTTCAGTGGGGAGATATATATGTATTTTTCTTTTACAAGTGTAAGAATTTTGCATAAAAGTAGGAAGTTTGCCTATTTATGGGGCAGACCAATTATGCTGGTCTCTTAATATCTTTGTACAACACTACACAGAAATGGAGAACATATGCACTGAATTGGATCAAATATTAATTTTGATAAATTGTGTTTTTAAACGTGTTTCAAAAAGGTAATTTTGTCAAAGTTCTTCTAAGGTCAACAAGTTGCTTCTATTCTCATGCAGGGTTCATCGTGAAGAAAGTAGTATAAACAAGTAGACAAAAAGGGAATGTTATTTCTGGAGTTTTAATTTTTGTTTCCCTCAGGTTTCCTTTCTTCATATAGGTGAAAGATTCTTGAGTTGGACGTAAAAGAACAATACAGGGTTTGAGGCCTATTTGACCCCATTACGGGGTTACATCTTAGACTGATACAATTAATAGGTACAGATCTCTAGGAGTTACTCTACATCAAAGAGAAGTTTGATCCCACTGACCTCATTATTTTCTCAAATCTTAAACTGCACATAGAAATAGATTTTATTTTTGTTTCATTGAACTTTACTAGATATAAACATAAGGATTTACTAATTTTCATCTTTATCCGATATTTTAAGTACAGGAAATTATGTATTGACAAATCATAATTTTGATTAAATACGAAAAATATATCATAATGGCACAGAGCGATATTAATAATGTCTTTGGCATTTAATTCTTTTTTTTTTAAAGTTCATTTCTTTGAAAATAAATGATCAAACACAATTGCAGATCGTAAAAGTGCATATGTATGTTGCATATGCAAATTGATGTTAATTTGTAATGATTTATAGTCTGATCTATCCCATGGCTTCTATTTTAGAATCATGGCGATTCAAATCTGGAAAGGCTAGTAATGAAAATACAGTGCATCCTCATAATAATACTTCAGGCCCTCATAAAGAAAGCCAAATTAATTGTTTGAAAAGTATATGACCTTTACTGTAAGCAGATGATCATTTGATCCTTGTAGACTTCAAAAGAAGTTTACTGTGAATTTATGTATTTAACCAAAGGTAAATTAGCGAATATATTATACGGTAGATAGGATAGTGAATGAATGGTGGACTTGCATGGATTTGATATTGTACGCATCTTGTCACCGTCGTCCATTTCAAATTTTGATCTGACAATAAGTTTATAGGTAATAAATAATTTCAGTTACATTAAGTTACCATATTGGTTGTTGATGTTAAGGGCTTTCATTAGGGGCCATGAATTTTTATCCTGGTGACCTTGACCATAGACTTTGACCTACTTTTATAGAAAAAACTTCAATGCTATCTTTTATATATTTTGGCGAGCTTTGTTATCCTCTGACAACTCTGATGTTGGTTTCACCACACTTGACAGTCTTTCAGTCAAACGGTGGCAGCTAGATTTTACTGGTGGATGTGTCATGGTTTACCCCTTTTGTAGGCACAGCTATGCGCAATTACATCATACTTTTAGGCAGAATGAAATGACGTCATATATATGTATAATTTAACATATTGACCACATATATGTTGCTATGTCCCAACAGACTGACGACACATAATAGTATATCATTTTGCCTGACTGTACAAATGTAAAAGGGTTAACACCCATCTCAAGAATCTTTCCTTTATATGGATATATCACCAATTTCAGTCAAGTGCAACTTAGAGCCATTGAGCAGTGAGTGTTCATAAATAAACACGTCAACACCTATTGTGACACAGGACCTTCACTTTGACTGTTTCACCCAAAGGACAGAGAAAGACAACTGAAGCATGGTGGGAATTTGAACCCATGACCTCACAGTCAGAAGGTGAACACACTAACCACTGAGCCGTGACAGCCCCTCGAAAATGGAAACATGTGTAGGGTCTCCTCCACAGCTTAAAACTGAACATCAAAATAGATACAGTTTCATGAAAGAAAAAATGACAGCTGTAATGTAAACAAAGTACTTCTAGTACATTTGCACTTAAATTGATTTTGTATCCAGTGTTTTTCATCTGCAAAGAATCAGTTTTAGCCAGGGGAGGGGGGATAGGGTATATGCTCAACTATAAATCTACTTTGTATATTTCAGGCAGCACATGTAACATTCCCTCCCCCGGGTCACAGTCAGACGATGGATCCTCCCCTCAAGCTTCCAGCCCTATAACACCAGAGAGAAGTAAGTCAATATACCTGTATCATATGAAGTTTATCTAAAAAATAGCTAGCTTTAATTCCTTACTGGAGTACAGGATACATACAGCAT
>JACSZP010006409.1:0-10173 GCA_016161895.1 Pinna nobilis | reverse complement strand
CTCTTCCTTATTTAGTTTATTAGAGTTAGTTGAGCAATACATATGGGTACCGGTAATCACATTTCAGGTGATCATTGTAAAAGATTCGCTGTAAGTTCAGCCAAACTCAACTTGGACCATGACATGTACCTCTGGCCATCATGGACCAGTGTGTGTGGTTAACTGCATGGGTTATCTTCCAATCATCTCCGACCATGTTTTAAACCTTTTTTCCAAATCTGATTTGTCCTCTNNATTTATCATTCCCTCTCACTTTCTTCCTCTCTCTCTCACACACACGCTGTCTCACCCCTCCATTCTCTCTCTGACTACAGAGAATCACTGGGGTACCTTTTGTCAACTTTTGACCTGTAAATCAATAAAAAAAAAGTGTTCTGCATTGTATCGACCATCCATATAGGCCAAAGTATTTGAATGATATGAAGAGATTATCAAGTAATGAATTAGTGACTGAGTTGACCAGAATTGGCCTGAGTCAACCATGGTCAGAGTGGAAAGGACAAACAGTAACGGAATAGACCACTATATATATACATAACGGCACATATCCTTAAGCATAATCCATTGCACAACTCACCCGTAACGTTAAGTTTTGTGTTTGTTTTTTTTGTGTATTTTTTGTTGTTGTTTTGTTTTTCTCGTTTTTTGTTTTTGTTTTGTTTATTTCCTTTTCGCTTTTTGCCGCTCTCTTCTTTATCATCGTTTCCCATGTGCATTACGCATAGGCCTACTCATGTTAAGAGATTTGCCATCAGCTTTTCTTTGTCAGTATCTTTTTCACTCTGATTAGATTTAACTTTTTTTTCATGTTGAAACAAAATTTTACAGTGCAATGGGTCTGTGCACAAATTGACCAACTTAGATTAATTGCCATATCAGTTTATCTTAGGTAAAAGATTTTAATAAATTTTATGCTAGACATCGACTGTATAGGCTACTAATACAAATATACATCTGCAATACATACAAATCCAAATAAATATACATTTGGGATATAAGCGGCAGAAATGAGATGATATAAATGATATAAATGTACATGTACTATCATGCATGATCTACAGGGGGTGGGGCGAAAACACCCTGACATCCCCCCATCATGCGTTGCATTAGACTGTATGTTAACGACTAGGAATTGAATATCATAGGTCTGTTGGTGAAAAAAACCAGATAGACAATATATACCGATTATCATGTGTATAATTTAATACACTAATATAATATGTAAATGTATATGGATTTGTCTCTCCCGTTACATGCATGTCTCTACCGTTACAGCGAATTATGTAACGGTAGAGATAGTAACGGTAAGGAAAATTTTAAGTGTATACTGTAGTATTGTTTTACCTTGTATATTGATCTGAATGCAAAATACAATTTTTACATTAGATTTTAATTATACCCTTGTAACAGAAAAGTTTCAGTAAATTTGCTATTTTAATCTTTGTGATACCTCCGTAAAGTAGTGACATTTTAATAAACTTAACTTTATAAAAATGAACATACGCCAATTAAAATCATCCTCCTGCAGTGGTATAGGTTGCAGACGATGTTTATATTTGAATTTAAAGGTGTCCTCAACTACCACAAAGCTATCAAATTTAAAATTCGAATTTTCATACAACGAATTTTTTAAATATTAATATTCCGTAACGGTGTATATAGTATATAAAAAGAACCCAACGAATTTCAGAGCGACGCTAAATTCACCAAGTTTACCTACCGATATCTCAGCTACAGCAAGTCCAATTTCATATATCTTGGATTTGGTATGTGCATCTTCAGAAATATCTATACTTTCAACGCACATACCAAGATATATGAAATTGGACTTGCTGTAGCTGAGAAATCGGTAGGTAAACATGGCGAATTTAGCGTCGCTCTGAAATTCGTTGGGTACCTTTCTTGTAAAAGACTAGTGCGAACACGAATCGGGGCGAAACCACCCGATACCTGAATAGTTCATCGTCACATGTACTAGACATTTAAATACACTTGTCAGGCGCGGATCCAGGATTTGAAATTAGGGGGGGGGGCGCAAAATTTTGCAAACGGTTTTGAGTCCAAGATGTAATTTTAAGAATTAGGGAGGAAGATAAATTAAAATTAATTAATTAATTTTATTTAATTCGATTTAAAATTTTGCATATAAAAACGATATTTTCCCCAATGTGAAAAAAAACCTTTTCAATTTATGAACGTGTATTTTTTATCAAAGCCAACATGGATCTTACAGTATTGATTATCATGATTCTTTTAACGAATGCATGCGCGTCAGAATTAAGCTCTTTTAGATTGGGGTGGCGGAACTGTAAGGGAAAGCAGGCTCGGATCTAGCTTTTTTCATCAGAGAAGGGGGGAGGTCTAAGAGGCCGGCGGTATGCGGCTACCATAAGGCTCCAAGTGGGTCTACGGAAACGCACTGATGGGGTCCAGGGGGTAAGAGGCTGGGGGCCTGGATTTCCACATTTTATTTCTGCTAGAAGTGATGAATGGGAAATCATTACCTAAAATTCAATGTATAATAACGAAAATAATTGTGACTCTTTATTTTCGTTATTGTACTTCGAACTGTCTATCTTTCTATTTAATTTGATTCATGGTACAATTTAAAGTACAAAGAATGACTGGCCAGCGAAGGGATCCGGAAAATTTTGGACAGTTTTGACTTCGATTTGTCTATCTTTCTATTTTATTTGTGATTCAATTTAAAGTGCAAAGAATGAATGGCGAGCAGAGCGAGCGAAATTGTCTTTTTTGCCTTAGATATCGAGTAAAATTATATTAAAGATATGAAAAAGTTGCAGAACATATTCGGCGAGCGAAGCTTGCCGGAAAATTTTGGACAGTTTTAACTTTGATTTGTTTAACTAACTACATGTACATGTATTTTATTTGTGCTACAACTTAAAGTATAAGGCAATCACTGACTGCCGAGCGAAGCGAGCCGAAAATTTTCGTAAGTATCATATGAATGAGATTTGCCAGAGGTGGGGTCCATGACCATTGCCCCCCTCTGTATCCGCGCTTTTTAAATTTTGTTACTGCACTGCTCACTTGAGGCACATAGTGAATATAAAGAGTGCAATTAGAATGTTCTTGCCGAGCGGAGCGAGGCGTGAAAATTTTTTGAAATTTGTTATTAATTTTCTGACATTTTATTCAAATATAACGAAAAAAGTATATTTCGAAAATTTTAGGGGGGACGCGCGCCGGATGCGCCCCCCCCCCTTGTATCCGCCACTGCTTGTACATGTAGGCCTAACTACATGTACATGTAGACATACATGTAGGAGACCACCTGACTAATCAGATCAATTTTAGCCGGTCACTAGGGTGGTCTTAATAGCGAGGTTCCACTGTATACATATCCACAGTGGGTGCAGGATTTGGGTGGGGAAGGGAGGAGGGTTTGAATAGTTTAGTGAGTATGCGAGCGATCGTCTTTTGGCACGGAGCTCGTGATACTTTTTTGCCTTTTTTGTGTAAAATCAATTTTGAAAATCTGAACACCAGGAAAACTGCGTGAATACCGGCAAATTTCAACTCACGTGAAATAAACTCTAAGCATTTAATGACGAGTTCTTAAGATTTTTTTAATTACACAACGTTGGTAATTGCTTCAATATTGTAACATTCACTCCTGCTTCGAACACGAACATCCACACCCACCCCCTAGAAATAGATAAATAAAAGATTACAAAAAAAAACTAGATATGAATAGGAGGTCGAATTTTCGGTGAAAAGAAGTATATAGATCTAATATGTCTCTTGTTCTACACACACACACACACATTCTTTCTCTCCGCATAAAATATAGACCTACCAACTATATGACCACCAAAAAGGGGGGAAGGGGCCTTCCGACCCCTTCTAGATCCGCCCACGGTCCTTCACCTAGAGGTTCAGCAGTCCGGGGTCATAATATTTAATCGAACAATTAAATTGACAAGATTTTAAACTTTCAATGGATTCTTCATGAAGCATGGTGTATTTTATTTGTTTAAACTGCGGCTAACCAACTACATATAGCAGGCCTACATGCGATAACTGCAGCTACAGCTGCAACGAAGAATTAAGGTATTTTACTATTATGATTTTTCTTTCCCCTTCTAAGAAGTACTGGTCATGCCTGCTTTAGAAAAAGTTTGTCAATTTGTGTTAAAGTTTAAATGATAGGTATGAAATAGATACGTGTCAGGAAAATTGATGTTAAGGTAAACTTTACGATAAAAGAGATGACTTCAATTTCCCTATTGTGAAACCATTTTTTTTTATGTAGCACCTGCCTATGGAATATTTTATTTCTCAGTTGATAAGATATTCCAGAGCATGTGTTTTTTTCTATCAGGATTTTCTTGATAGAGGGTTGCTGCTGACAAAGAAGCTACTTCACCAATTATAGTTCTTAATGGTTTGATTGAAATCATCTCAATCGTACTTCACAAGTTGATGTTACAAGGGTTTCAACGGTTACGTTAAAAGTCAGCATTTTTTGTAAATTCTATGATCGATATAACGGTCTAGCTTGCCAATACAACTTTTCATAGGATGGAATCAGGCGCGGATCCAGGATTTGAAATTAGGGGGGGGGGGGCGCAACATTGTGCAAACAGTTTTGAGTCCAGGTTGTAATTATAAGAATTAGGTACGAAGTTTTCTTGAAATTTGAGGGTAAATTTTGCATATAAAAACGATATTGTCCTCAATTTTGTACAAACCTTTACAATTTATAAACAGTCAGTTTAGACTTTTCAGTATAAATTATCATGATTGTTTTGACAAATGAAAACATAAATATATACGGCATCTAAGGAATAAACGTCAAATATTTCATAGATGAATGGATGTTCCAGAAGGTGAAGCGGCTTCGTTATTCGAATACTGAAATATGATGATATAATTAATCATTGATAAAATACATGTACTCACAATAAATAACATTCATTGCATTCACTCGTAAGAAACGATATCCATGGCTATATAAGTATTACTAATCAGAAACAAAATCTATGGCTATCAGTCATATAAAAAATGTCCATGGTTATTATATCGTGGCCCTGAAATCGGAATGTTAACATAAAATTAAGACTTTTATCTCAAACAGTAACCATAATAGAAATAAAACTGTAAGAAACCTTTACTTGTATGCTTCTTTGCATGATTTTTAAAGAAAGAGAGAAAAGAAAAACGTTTTTTCTTTAATCACAGGAAAGGGGGTTGATTAAAAGCATCCTTCGTGGGTGTCTTCTGGCGTACATATCGATAACCATTGCAATGTCGATATGGATATCCTTGTGGATATAGAGGAGGAGGAGCGCATTTAGCCTATCTTCTATCATCGTACTCCTTGACGCCCGTTTAATGATTTTTAGATATGAATTTCCTCGCTCTACCCCGCTTGAAGAAACAGCAACAAGTTGAAGTAGATAAAGAATCTTTGTAATATTTGGAAACATTATCGGACATGTTTTGCTATTCATTAAAGTTGACAAGATGGTGTTTGGATTGGATTCATCATTGGACCATAGTCTCTTCCATAGCAACAACTCTTGGTTAAACGTTGAACATGAAGGTAAATCGGTCTTGTAGAATTCAAATGTCGTGGAGGCAACTTCGTCAGTGAGATTGGTGAGATTGGCAGGTATAAGTAGAATCCTCTGATAGCTTGCTTGGTAAGTGTGTTGAACCTCATATCTAGTTGTTGAATCAACGAGTCCACAAATGGAATAAATACGGAACGCTTGAAATATTCTTTGACATTTGCTGCCGGTATGTTGCTGCGATTTGTCTGTAGTCCACACCTTCTGGGAATTTCTATTGTTATCCCAGCTAGAGTTGCCATTTCTTCTGATCTAGCAAATATTGAATCGAAGTCTCCTTCGTCTGATCTAGCTGAATGTATTGTCTCTTTAACGAGTTCAACCATATTGTAGGCCTGTATGACATCCATCTCCGTACCTTGAAGTTTCTTGCTAATTCCAAACATGTAACCGAAGAAATGTAAGACTGTCTGGAAACTCACTATAAATGTACTGTCTCGAATTCTCTTTAACAGTCCGTATGCATCTGATGCAGATTTTCCATCCCAGTCACGCTCAGTAGCGCCAATCGCTTCTAAACAGTGCAACAAAGGCTCGTAAAGGCTCTGAAAATCTTGAAGAGTTTTAATCTTTTCGACCCAACGAGTTTCACAAAAAACTTTCACTTTCGATGCCGTAATTCTATCAGAAGGTGACCTTTCCATATTTATTGATTCAACGGATTTCTCCAGGCGTCTACTCCTTTTAGGTGAATACTTGAAGAAAATACCAATTTGTTGCAGACTGTCAAGCATCAAATGAATTTCTCTCACTTGGCAACTTTTACAAAGAACTAAGTTCAAGTCATGACTGCTACAATAATGATATGTTGCCTTTGGAGCAGCATTCTGAAACTTTGCAGCACATCCGTTGTATTTCCCAGACATGTTTGCAGCCCCGTCCATAGTTTGGGAGCGACAGTTTTGTACATCGAGTCCTACAGAGGTCAGTGCAGTAATGATGTTTCCACAAATTTCTTCGCCTTTTGTGCTTTCACATGGTACAAATTCAAGCAAACGCTCAACCTGAAAGTTATCTCTTGTGTACCTCAACACAATTCCTAACTGTTCCCAGTTGCTAATGTCCGTGACTTCATCACACTGTTGATGTCCAAAATCATCCAAACAATGGTCCGAACTTCTGTTGGTTTACATCCTTAACTATTTCAGACTGGATGCATTCCTTGATACACACCAACAAGTCATTTTGACAAGTCTTTGAAGTATACTTAGCGTTTTTCTTACAAGTCTTTAGATGATGGCTCAATATTTCATCCCCAGCTTCAACACGGAAAGTTAACAGCTCCTTGAAATTTCCGTGACTAAATACTTCGCACTTCTCCGAATCGTCATCTCTATGACCACGCAATGATATACCCTGTCGTCCACAGAATATCAACGACTTTATGATGGAGCTAAGAACTTTCCGATTTCTCTCCATAGCCTGCGAAGCATGTTGCGAAACTGAGACATCGATACGATTTGATGGATCCTTGTAAGTGTTGATGAACGCTTTCATTCGAGAAACCGATGACAAGTGATATTCTGTAACTGCATGTGACTTTAGATCAGTTATAGCATCCTTCCAGTTGTCGTACGCTTCTGAAATAAACTTCTTTGCACGACGATGCGAAGTATCAGGGAAAAGACGACATGCTATACAATAAATCCCATCCTCAATTTCAGAGTAACCAATAAAATCAAACATCTTAAACCATTCATGTTGACAATAGCGTTTCATTTCTCCTTTGCTTCTCCGTTTATCTCTATAAATTTTTGATGGGAACTGAAACTTGTCATGTGGCTTACGGTTCGTAATCAGGAAAAACTTATCTTGGTCGCTGCTGCTATCATCTGCCTTACAAATATCTGAAAGAGGTTCCTTTCTTGAAGATTGCTCGTAAAATGATTCTTTTTGAGACATGTGCGGTGTTTCTAGATTCTCCCTAGACGTTCTATAACTATCAGACTTGTCTCCATATCTGCTCGTTGATTGTCTGCTCGACGACGAGGCACCACCGGCTGCATGTCTAGAAATGGAAATAGGTGTTATTTCAAATGGCTGGTCTCGCATAGACAAGCTTCCGGACATGTCTCTTAAATAGGCCATTAATCCATTGAATGAACTGCATTGAATAATTACTGCAGAATTGTCTGATGTACATCTTCCGGTATCATCCCTGCTGTGAGAGTCACAAATTGTGTAAATTCCGTTATCTTTTCTTATTCCTATGGTTGACCCTGGAACATCGCCAATTGTTACGGTACAGCTATTGGAATCCTCAAAGCACTGTTTTGTAGCAGATTCTAATGTGAACTTCAGGGAATCCAAATCATCCACTGAATAAGAAAGCATTCCAGACTTTGGTTCTTGCATATATACGGTGTGTAGGTTGCCATCTATAGTCAAATTCTTTGGAATTTCATTCATCATTAAATATTCATTCTGAGAAGAAATGGAGTTGAAGAGATCGGTACCAATTTCTAGTAGCTTATCTACTTCCTCTGAGGCTTTTGGGATTGTCATTGCCAAAAAACAAACTGCTATACATACGCATTGCTTTCCGCCTCCTTTTAGTTGGCCTTGGTTGATATTTCCTCTGCATAACAGCCTGTCAATAAAGATGCTTGTATAGTGAAACTGCCCTGGTTATCCTCTTAATGGAATAATAATTCATCTCCTTTTTATTACAGAGACAGATTTTGATATAACTTTAGTCAGTCTTAACATAATAGCATGATTATGAGAACAACCGATCCTTATGTGTTTGGCCACACTGACCAATGACATGTCAGATAAAGTTTTCGACCATAGAATTTGCATTATATTTACTAGACTAGCCACAGTGTTAGGGTGTAAATAAAGTGGTACCTTCTACCTATTTCTTTGGAAGACGTTTGTCGTCTTTTAACTTCAAAAAATGTATCTATTTTTCCTCTCTTCATGATCTGAAATCAAAACATGGTCATACATGTACATGTGTATTTAGAAACAGTTTCAGTATCAGCAGTTATGGGAATGAGTTTCGTATGATATAAATATAATGTACATGTAAATCTTTTAGAAATTTTAGAGGGGGTGCCGGGTGTCACCGTGGCTCCTGAAATCTGCCACTGAAAGATATGATAAAAAGTATAGTTTACAAATTTAGGTGGGAAAAGGTTCGCACCCGGCGCTGGTAACCATAATGAAAATATAAAATAATCATAGGAACATTAGGAATTTTAGAGGGGGCGCGCCTTAAATCTACCAATGAAAGTTATGATCGAAAAGTATAGTTTGCAAATTTTAGGGGGGGCGCGCGCCGGGTGCGCCCCCCCTTGAATCCGCCACTGGGAATGCTGTTTGACATGTTTCATACCAAATGCTAGGGAGCTCAACATAGTGATTTTGACTACTGGTTACTCCGTCTAATAATGAAGATATATAGGGCTCATGTCGGGCGTACCCTGTTGACAGAAGATGTTTAATTATCCTAGGAACCTGATCCCACTCAAGTATATACAATGGTCCGTGTTTGTCCGACTCTGTAATTTGTAGGCTATTCCTTACTGGAGTTATGAGATTGATGGATGTTCATTACATTTTCATCACCTTGTGCCGTGATATTTAATCAAATGGTCTAACCTGCCTACACAACCCATTGAATTAAAGGACCTGTCTTACATGTATGTGATATAAATAAGTGGTTCCCAAAATGGCCTTTTCCAATATAAATCACCTGAATTAAGATACCATCTGCCATATGTAACCCTTTTTGCTTCTTGCCTTGGATGGTCTCTTAAAAAAAGGCTGTCTGTACTTGACATAGTGTTCAATGATGCCAATGAAGTCAACATCCAACAAGAAGCCAATTTAGATATGATTCAGTCCTATCTACCATATACCCACAATTATAGGCAATATTGGCAAGAAAAGACTTGATAAAAAGGTACATTGAGATTCAACACTGTCAAAGTATTAAGTTTAGCTTTTATTATTGCTAGCCTAGTTTGAAATGAGAGAATGATTAAGATAATTTGTTCCATACATGTATGTCAACTCAAAATGAGTCCATTTTCCGTTCATATTAATAAGTGATCCTATTATGTTTCGTGTAAATTGATAAGGAAACTTACAGTAAATAATGTCTTTATAGGACATGAAATATACAATTTTGAATTGAAAGTGACAGCAATTCATTTGTTGTTTGCTTGAGCTGGTGTTATAACGTCTCACTCAGGAATCTTTCATTTATATGGAGACGTCACTGTGTGCCAGTGAAGGGTGACAAACTTGCTTGGCTCTTATGGCCGTAGAGCAGGAAGGGCTCTTTAAAATGCCAACACCTAATTCAGTATTTAATTATTTATCTTAGAAATAATTTGTTACCATATACATTGTACATGTATTTACTCAGAATCATAAAAGAATTCATCAAAGAATCCATGGCAATTAAAACTAGAATTATCCTAACGGGACTTATACCCCCCGTGGCAGCATTTTCGAGGAACGGGAGTTATGTGTGACCTTGACCTTTGACCTTTGAACCCCAAAATCAATAGGGATCCTCTTTGAGTCATAGGCAACCCATGTGTGTAGTGCCAACAATGTA
>JACSZP010006406.1:0-19010 GCA_016161895.1 Pinna nobilis | reverse complement strand
AGTGAAATGTATATGTACAGTTCTAGACGATATTGAAATAGCTTATAGCAAAAATGGAAAATTTGAGACATGAATGTAATATCAAATTTGATGGAGAAATGACATAGATATCTTATAATAAGTATTAATAAAATCTTAGTCAAAATCACACAAAAACAAGATGTGTAAGCAAATGAAGAATGCCCCCATACAACAACAAAGTAATTCTGCAAATGTTAGTGGCAGAAAATTAAGTCAACAACAAGAATAACAAGGAAATACTTCAAAAGTCATGGTCAACATTAAAGGTTTTTGGAAATGAGGTCAAACATCAAGGTCAAGATCACAAGAAAAATCAATCTGGTATAGAAAGGGAAGTCTAAAGGTGCATTCACACCTATCCGTTTTTTGCATCTGCACCCTCATTATTTAACATTATTTATTTGAAATGTACACAGATTTCCGCACCCGCTTCCGTATCAACTTTCCCAAAAATCAATTTGAGACCGATTTTTGACAGAAGTGGGAACGGCAGTTATCATGATATCATGGGTACCTTGGAGGTTGATCGCGCCTACAACTATGTTTATTTTAATATATTTTGAAGTACAAATGTGTACACACATGACGGATGACGGGTGCAGAAGCGGACGAGAAAAAGTGGATAGGTGTAAACGCCCCTTAACTCATGGAATATACATGTGAAAATGAAAGCACTATGATTTGGTATTCAAAAGATTTGCCCATCAAAAAAATTCTACAAAAAGCAGACAGACTGGCCCAAAACTATATACCCTTGATCTTTGATTCTGGGGACATGGAGGTTTGGATTTCTAATGGTTAAAACCAATAATTAAATTGCATTCTAAGGTCCAAGATCTGTGACACACGTCTGTACTTTTTTAAAGATACTTGAAAAATTCTTTAAACAAATTGAGCAAAATTGGAACCCTGCAATTTGTTTTCATCATTTATGGCGATTACATCTCTTGTAAAGTCAGAATTTATAACAATTCTAGTATTTCTTCATTTCAATGCTTTTATATAAATAAATAAAAATAAAAAGTGAGCCAAGATTTCTTTCTTTCTTTTTTCCCATTAGGGACAATTATAGAAAGCTGATATTTTAAATTTCCTGATAAGTACACATTCATACAGGACTTTTGATACCAATCTAGTTCAAATCTCATATATTATTAACTTCACTTGCCAGACATCTACAAGTTAACCAGCTAATACAAAGTGGGAGCATATCATCTGATTAAGAACTAACTATTTTATCTTTTGTGACTAACATCTAGTGAAAAAGCAAGGTTGACTTTCTCAGGGTTTTTTTTTTTGGACATGGACCCATATACTTCAAAAGTGTAGTACCCTTGTGGGTCAGACTCACTAAACAAGGGGCAATTTAGTTGGTTAAGAAAGTGTAGGGTGGGGGGAGCTACTATTTTGATGTTAGATGTTATATGATTGGTGTATAATGCAACTCTTTTCAATTGAATATTACAAAATGTGTCAAAAAATAGGTAGAATAATGACAAATTGTAGAAAAACTTAAATTTAGGGCCTCTTGAATTAGGTGTAAGCAAGTGTAAAAATTTTCATCACATTTTGTGCGTAAATGGGGGTGGCCCTATTCATGGACATGTATTGAAAAATCGAGACAGTCAACACCTGGTTTTGAGTTTATTCAAGAATTGGGAAAGGGATGGCCTACAAATTGGTATATAGTTTATATGCATTGGAATGTCAGAAACATACAATATTTGACAAAACATTAACATTGTCACCTATGGAAAACCATTTAGTGGAGTCTGCCTTGTACTTTTAATTCAATTATATTGTGACTCTATGTAAACAGATCCATAACAACTGTTTGATAGTCATGTCACAGGAAAACTACTAGCTGCACAATGTAGTGCTTGCCTTCAGAACTTGAGGTCCTGGGTTTGAGTCTCAGCAAAAATGATTTACTTTTTCCATAGTAACATTTGTGTGAATTATGATCCAGGTCACTCAATACTAGAAGGATATATGGGCAAAATTAGATTTTAAGTCCTAAGTGCAGAATGACCTTGACCTTTGACCATGAGACAATATGGGCCACAAACCAGGGTCATGGGGATTATATTTTGTAAGTATGACCTAAATACATGAAAGGGTTTAGGAGATATGACTCCCGAGACAAAGTGGAAACTGCATGCTCCCCTGGAATTTTTTCGGGGAGCACAAAAACACTGCTCAAAGTTCAAAATACCAATCATAGACCAAACTTTATAGCCTTTCACCAGTAAGTGGTTATGTCTGCATAAAAATGAAAAATTCTTGTGTGGGACATTGAATAAAAATACAACGAACAATAAGAAAATGGTCTAAATAGTCATCTAGAAAGAACCTCATTATAAACTTAACCTTATGCAACATAATTTTAATGCTGTCATACAACAGGACATGACACAATGTAAACACACACAGATGTATGTTAAATGACGAGGGATGCTGATCATTTGGTAAACTGTGGACAATTGAACTGTGGGAAATGAGTCATAAGTAAGGTCCGAGTGTTTTCTAACTGGGATATCCAATCACTTGGAATTTCTTCTTTACTTTCCTTGAACCATTTATGAAGACAATAGTTCATGATAACCACAGGTGAAAATACAGAGAGTTCCAGCATCGTCTGAATTATACAGTATTTGACCTTGGCAGGAGCTGAAACAAGAAAAATACATCAACATTATCTTATTTTCACACTCTGTGAACTAAAGTTCATTTAAAATCTATGTAATATAGTATTTAGAAACCAATTAAGCTTTTGCATGATCATATCTCTATTGTACTGAAGTTTCAACAAGTTTTGACATTATTTCAATTAAAGCATTGTGAAAAGACACTACATTTTGGCCGAAGATAACAGCTTATCCTCAATAGAAAGGGATCATCAATATGGTTGGCCAATCCTTAATAAGGACCCTTGGTTTTATTGTCTAATCACAAACTAAATGACAGGAAACCAGTTATGCTAAAAGCTTGGTTCAACTCATTGATAAATAGGCATGCATAAGCGTTACCAATAAAAAAAAGAAAAATAAACAGCTTAATTATGAGGTACATGAGAGGGTAAAGGGGTGGAAAGCTCCATAAATTATTTAAAGCACAAAAATTCAGAGAATTGTGTATTCAAGTCCTTTTTGTCTTTATTTTTACCTTTTCAAGAATCGCAGAACAAAACTCATATACATATGTACTTATATTTACAGACAAAATTTTCATTGTCAAAAATAATACAAGAATGTATAAGAATAAAGGACATACCTGCGGGTGATTTGAGAATCTGTAGAAAGTACTTCTTGATCGTTTGATTCAGATATTTCTGTTGATCGCTCTTCTGCTGCTGCATAGTATGACTCAGGTAAAAACCTGTAAATGTATAATCTCAGACTATGTTAATGTATACAAAACATAGTATGACTCAGGTAAAAACCTGTAAATGTATAATAATAATAATAATCTATTTTAATGTACATGTATACAGAACATAGTCAACACGAAGAATTCTACAATTTATCTTCAACTTTGTCTGGGAAAGGTACGTGTAATTTGTTATGATTTCTCCCGAAACACCACAATATTTTGTCTGTTTTTGTTTGCAATTCCTTATCGATTTTGACCCCAATGTGAAATAACACCAGAATGGTGAACAGAAAGATACTAACTTTAACTAAAAACAAGGACAGTATTTTTTCACTTAATCAACTGAACTATTTGAGGATAGTCTCCAATAATCTGTAATGTTGATGTAAACATTCCCCTGGAACTTCTCTGATTCATTGCCATTGAAGGCGTTACAAAAAAAAAAAAAAAGATACATAAACTGCTTAATTATAAGGTACATGAGAGGGTGAAATGGACCAGCCTAGAAAATGACATAAATGTTTGAGGTTGACACATAGATTATCTGGACTCTATGGGATATACGCAAAAGTCTGGTTAATTCATTGTCCAGATAATAACATTTCAACCAAAAAATATCTAAAGTACTCTAAAAATGACAATGCTAGTTCAAAGTCACCTGTTATTTGGAATATGACAGTGGCGTAGTCCATGTTAATATCAACATCTTCAGCTTTGTGCTTAAACTTAAATTTCTGTTGGATTTTCTGTAAGGCTGTCTGAGAGAAGATGACCCTAAAAAATCCAGGCTTCTGCAGCAGTAACAGCAGCTCAATACTCTTCCTTAGCTCAAACACAGCTGCTGCAATGACACAGGGTATGTAAATTAGATGTCTTTTAAACCTTTCAACACACAATATCAAATGGTATGCTCTTTTCTGGTATGGTCTTAGACCAGTCCATTGCAGTCCTTGGTGTTGAAAGGGTTAATATATAAATTAGGGTAGGCTAAATAGCAACTGTAGAAAAATGTGTTTCAAAACACTGACATCCATGTGACAAAAGCCCAGTGATGAAGAGCTGTTGGAAATTTGTCTAAAGGTAAAACATTTTGTACTTGATAAATTATCTCATTAAATGAGATAAAGAAACAAAAGATCAGAGAGGTTCTATTTATATATGTGTGCTACTTCCTGATATGTACATAACACATATGATATACCTTTCAACTCTTCCAATTAAAATAATCAATTATCTCTGATACTTAAAGATAAATAACTGCTCCACTCTGAACATTTTGGTGAATGGCAGGTAAATCATGAACATCAACATTGAGTACAAATTTCATACAACATAACTGTTCCATAATATCTTAATTTGTCTCACCAATGTTGTCTTGACTTTCTTTACATTTGTCTTGTAAACGCTCCAGTAGATGGCGCAGCAGTACTGTACTATCATGAGTAGGTGGAGACCAATTACAGAGGCGAGTCATACAGGTCAATACCTACAAAAAATAATCCATAAATTATGTATTCTCAACTTAATATTTTCTCTCTCTCATTATTTTCCGAATAATATGTAAAATTAAGTAATGTCTTTGTATTATGATCATAAAACATATGTGATGTAGTTGGGCTTTATTTTGTTTGATTACTACCTAACATCTAAACCCAACAGTTCTATCCTTGTTTAAAAATCTGTATGTTTACTTTTCCCTCTTCTTCAACTTTTTTAGTTGAGTGCATTGTTGTTTAACGTCCCACTCAAGAATATTTCACTCATATGGAGACGTCACCGTGTGCCGGTGAAGGGCGACAAATTTTGCCTGTGCTCGGCACTGCTGGCCGTAGAGCAGGGAGGTTTCTTTAACGTGCCAACACCTACTGTGACACGGGACGGCCAACCGCGGAGTGGCGCTGCCCTGGACCCTTTGATTCGAAGTCGAACACGCTAACCACTCAGCCATGGAGGCCCCTTTACGTTGATGTAATTTATATAAATATAAGAAGCCAAGACCTCAAATGGAAGCTAATGACATAAGCAAAACGTGAAATGTAAGTACATGTATTATACCTTCCATGAATACAAAATAAAAAAGAACAACAGTAAGAGAGAGAAGAAAAAACATTTAACCATTTAAGTGTTATAATTATTGACCCTTGTTCCCTTATTTAATCAGAAGCTATAATTTAAAAACTTAGATTTATAACTTCTTCAATGAAATTCTTTTAGATTTCTTTTCCAACAAGAAAATATGTAAGTGGATAGTTGAGAAAACACAAAAGAAAACGGAGCCATTTTTCTTCCTTGACAAAAAGTTGCCAGACTGTGATGTTAATGACTATACCTTTTCACTTTTTACTCCATTATCCTTCAGTTCCTTCGTCATACAATGATCAATAACAACAATGATAGGACTAGCACCTGAAACAAAACAAAAGACAAATTAATTTTTTTGTTACAATAAGAGCAGAAAACATTCTATGTTGTTAACTTTAAAATATGGGTAAACAGTCGTATCATATAACTTGCCTTGTTTTTTAGACTAAAAATTACAATAATAAATTTAAAAAATGGGAGGCCCTACAGAAACAGATGAAACATTAATAATAGTAATAGTTTAACTGAGTTTGTGTGTGGCCCACAAACAAACAAATACAAACTGCACATGGATACTACAGGTTTGGCAATAACCAACAATCCCATCGCCACCACTGAATAAGAATTAGCTTGTGCAACTGGATTTCTAAATGAACTTATTCAAGGCAAGTTATTTCTGTCAACAGTTTGAACATATCAATATTCTTGCTCAAATCAGAACATTTTGTTAACCACAAGATTTCCAAATTTCTGCCCACAGACAATAAAAATGAGGACTCATCCTCATTAGATCACATTTAGAAGTATACCATAAAAGAGTTTATTTTATAATATATGACCATAGGTATGAAATTAGATGTGATTTTTGTTATCAATGTGATAAATCAAGAGTATGGGGTCAAGTGAAATCAGTAGGAAACCGCCTGGATTTTCAATTGAGTTGCCCCTTAGAGAAGCGTGTTTTGAATTTTCATTTCACAATTAATACTGAAAATATATACCTGTGTCCTCCCTGTATAAGACCCTTGGCCACACACCAGCTATGGCAACTCCCAACATTGTGGCATCCAGGTACTTACAGGTCAGTATGTTGTAAAACAGAACTCTGACTCTCTCTATATCCCCTACAAGTAAGAAGAAATATCTTGTAGTAGCCAGACAGCAAATGAAAAGTGTAGTTCATGATGAGAACAGGAAGTGTCAACATTAATTCATTATCAAACGGTGGAAGACATTTGTGCTTTAGATTTCTTAATTTCTACATATTACCATAAGGTAAATACATCCAGACATGTTTTCAAGTGTTCAAATAGCACCTCTGCACTCATCATTTTATGAAGGCATTTGGAAAATATCTGTCAAACAGAGTCTTTTGAAAAAGTGAGACATGTAGTACAGAAGAAATTTGAGAATTGCACTATTGATTCAATTGTAAATTTCTCATTTTGATTCAGAGGGCGACAATATATTTTTTCTCTAATTCTACATCAGTATGTTAAAGTAAAGATGAACTGTTCAGGACCCTTGGGTGAAATGAAAATGAATACAAAAAGGATTTTGAAAGCATAAAAAAATGTGAAACAATAAATGAATGAGGATGATCTCAGGAGTTTCTAACAATCTATACAAAGTAATTTATTTATAGCAAGCTTTCCTTTTTGCATACAAGACTGGCCCCATTGTAAAGGTATGGTATGGTATTGTTGTTTAACGTTCCACTCAAGAATATTTCACTCATATGGAGATGTCACCATGTGCCGGTGAAGAGCTACAAATTTTGCCTTTGCTTGGCACTGCTGGCCGTAGAGCAGGGAGGGTTCTTTAACGTGCCAACACCTACTGTGACACGGGACCTCGGTATTTACTGCCTCATTCGAAAGACAGAGACGGCCAACCGCGGAGTGGAGCTACGTGGCTCAAACTCGGATCTTTCGATTCACAGTTGAACACGCTAACCACTCAGCCAAAGAGGACCCCCATTGTAAAGATATACATGTAGCTTACCATCTAATTGTCCAATAGCTGTGTACAAACGACTGTAAAAGAAAATTAATAATGATTGAACAAGATTTAATAAAGGTACATATTTGGCATTATCACTGAAATCACATTTATGTAAAGTTCTGCACTGATTACCAAGCTATGACAATGCTTCCGTCTAAAGTATATGCAAATCAAAACTCTATGTGAAAATCATCATCATATAGCCTACTGAGTGTAATGAACAATGCCGGGCAAGTGAACACTTTAATCAAGTAAATATGTATCAAATTCACTTCAAGTTGTTCAGAAACAATTGTGACTTCATTGTAGTGCCTCAATACCAGAGGGTTTTGTGTTGAAGAAATTTTCTAAGGTCCTTAGTCACAGAATGTGTCAAAATTTTATAGATCCACCTCAAGGACCTTGATGGTTGAACACAAGGCAACATATGAACGACTTTAATAACAAGATCTTACAAACTAGTGTAATGACTGAACCTTTTTTTACCTTGGTGAATGGCTCTTTTCTGTTGAACATTAATATCAAATCAAACAACATTAGAATTGTACACTTACCAGAGAGCAGATCTTCCTAGCTGGTTAATTACATCTTTCAAGAAAATAGAATTCCATAATGCTTCCAACAGCTTTGGCTTGACAGATTTCTGCACAAAAGGTACAAATCATATGTTAGTTAACTAATAATGCACTATTATACAGCTTTATGGTAATTCAACACAAGTGTGTGCAAGAGGTAAAAATAAAGCTTATGAAACAATATTTATACAGAAGAGGTCAGCATTTGTGATTATCACTGTTGTAATGCCAAGGACAAAAAATATAAACTCGGAAATCACAGAAATGTAGTTCGTCCAAAAAGGCCTTATTCAAATGAACACCCAATTAAGTGCAGCTCTGAATGCGATCTTTCAGTTCATCTCTCAAGACAGATGGTCTTTCAAGACATGAAAATCTGCACAGAATGGAAAGCTATACACCATACACTAAGGGTGAAAAACATCAGAAAGCCTTAACTATGCATCAAGTACCATTTAGGGCAAAAATCTTAGGGAAGCATGTCATACTCTGTATTGCATTTAACTTTTCTACAAATATCCGAAAGAAATTGCATTTACAGATGGCTAGAAATATAAAGATGATTGTAGGAAAAAGGTCAGTTTTCATATGTACTAATTGATAATACTATATATTGTGATACAGTATATACCTAAAGTTGTGATCTTCATTTGTATCATCTAACTGGAAACTATGTGTTTTCTTACCCATTCATCTTTTTGAAACACATAATGCAGAAATTCAAGAAGCCTGCTCTCCCCATTTGTCAGAAATGGCTCATTCCTAGACTGGCTTGTTCCACTGTATGCACAGTAGCAATGGATCATTCCAAAGACCTCTACAGTGTTGGATCGTAAATACTGAAAGAGAGAATACCAATATGATCTGTCAAGACAGGTAGTCTTTAACTGACATGTTTGATATACATACAGTAGAGTCGGTCTATAATGAATCGGCTTTAAGCGAATTCAGTGCTATAAAGAAGAGGAATAAAATCCCCAAAAAGAATTACTATTAATCAATTTATGCAGTAAATTCTGATGCTTAAAAAGAAAGGATGCCTGTAAAGAAGTGAAAAGTCAATCCCCTTTGACTTTGTTATAGACAAACTCCACTGTAAATGGTTGTATTTAAAAGGTTTATTAAAACAAAATTTTTCTCTAATAATTGGTCACTTAAGATAGGTGATCTCTTGTATTAGATTACGGTATATTTGAGACACTACACAAGAAAGGGTCCAATTGGTTAAAATTTCAGTGTGTTCCTTTTACATATTCTATGCATTTTAAAACTTCAGAATACATGTACATACAGATTGATATATGTTTAAATACTTTAACACTGACAAAATTAATAAGCATCATTGCCAAAACACTGACATTACAAAGAAATGTTAAATTTTCATTAGGCTTTCTCAAATGATGTCATCAAGTCTGTGATTCCGTTTCTTTGTGAAATGCTTCATTATAAAATCATTCAATTTCCTCATCCATAACTGGATTCTCGAAAAAAAATGTTCATTGTATTTGCATACCTGAATTATCCATTGGATAAGAGGATGGACTGTATTGGAATTCATACAATTTCCCACAATTCTCTCTGCAACATCTGGTGGCTTCAGGTGTGAGGAGTCAATGAACCGCATCATTTCCACATTGATACCTGCAAAGGTAAAGTTAAAATGATATTTTTGAAAAATACATTCTAGTGTCTTTTTGATGCTGTATCAATGTTTCAAAAATGTCCATATTAACTAGAAATACTCGTATCATAGGATACCTTAATGCATAGTCTGATGTTATAAAAAGTAATTCAATAGATCATTTACCATGAGATATCATTGCTGCTTATCAGACATTAATTGCCCTAATGACTACACTTTCATTTGCAGTCGAGCCTTGTTAATACCAAATTAACATGTTCCAAATAATTGTATGATGCTTGATAGATTGAGGCAATATGAATTTTCAAAATGTACTTTTCCCAACATGATTTCTTGTACTATTTTTTGAGGTATAATGGCAAAACTCACAAAATATTATTCCTGGGATATAACTCACACTGCATGAATCCTCCATGAATCTGGGGGCCCTTTTCACAAAAATTCTTGTGATCAAAATCACCCATAATCATAAGTTAGCAATATTTCAAATGATCATATTTTGTACATTTTACAATAAAATTGACCAAATGTGATGAAATTTTAATTTGCATAAGTTATACAAATCAGATTGTGACTGTATTCATATAATTTCATTTAGAATTTGTCATATAAACAACAATAAATTTTATACATTTACGACTACCAGAGATTTTTATCGAAAGCTTCTTTGTGAAAAGGGCCGTTGGTGAAAGGTAACACATCATATTAGGATAATTCAAAAGGGAACATTTTCTATGTTCATTATGTACATGTATGTGCTTTTTGTTACATCATTTATACAATTTATACAAAATATCTTATTTGATTCTTAATTGTGGCACGATGGATTTTCCTATCCTTTGATTGAGAGTAAAAACCAGGCTCCACTGTCAACGATTGGCCTAGCATGTTAAAGCTCACTCATAGTATACGATAATGTTTTTAGCATGAGTCCAACATTCGAGAAACCTGGCATTAATCAACAGTAAAACAAAACAAATAAAACTAGATGTGTTCAAGTAAAACAAATGCTCCCGATAGCAGCAAAGTTTAGAAAATGAATTGATTAAATATTCAATGTCAAAGGGACATAACTCTGCTACAAATTATTTGCTCCTCCACCATACAAAATATTGACCTGCATGTTCTTGTGGCAGATATTTGTACCAAAATTCAATTCAAGGTGCCCATGTATGACTGAGAAAATGAACAGAAACTGAATTATGATTGCAGATTATACTGAAAGAATCAAAGGTTGTTGTTGTTGTATTGTTGTTTAACGTCCCACTCAAGAATATTTCACTGATATTGAGATGTCACTATGTGCCAGTGGGCAACAGATCTTGCCCATGCTTGGCACTAATGGCCGTAGAACAGGGAGGATTCTTTTATGTGCCAACACCTACTGTGACACAGGACCTCGGTTTTTACTGTCTCATCTGAAAGACAGGGACGGCCAACCGCAGTGTAGCACTGCACGGATTCGAACCCCATATCCTTTGGTTCGAAGTCAAACACACTAGTCACTTGGTGATGGCCACCCCAGGAACATAGGTAACAGTATACAGTGAACCCTCTTTATAACGACCATGTTTGTCCCTCGGTAATTTTGTCGTTGTATCGAGTTTGCTCTTATAAAGAAACAACAAGTCACTGAATCCGACAGCGTTTAACATGACATTCCGAAAAAAGTTGATAAATCAGCGAATTTTCTGATAAAGATATATGTGTTTAATCTTTAAACCAAAACCGCATGAGTAACAAAGACACGTAGGTAGAAATTGTCGTTTTAATTAGCAGTCAGTAGATGAAATAAAGTTTACTTGGATGACCAATTTTACCTAATTAGTTTTTTATCGTGCCGCTCGGCTATTTCCTTTTCATGCCAGTGTCTGAAGTAATCCTGAACCCGATTTGTTTTGACTCGCATTTCGGCATTTCATTACCCATAGCACGGCCTAGTTAAGTCTAAAACAGTTATTCTTTACACTAATTAGCCCCTTTATTCCGACTTTTATCAAGTCACTACCCACAAAAGAATTTTCAACTGAAAACAAACGGCACCAACAGGCTCTATGAAAACATATTTGAGATGTGTCAGATGAGATTGGGGTAGCCGGGTGTCTCAAACCACACTTTTCGTAACAGTTGAGTGCACACCAGGTCACTGAATCTTTGTTTCAGCGTCAATATTTAGGCCTTTCAATAAACAATTGTAACATTTAATGGACAATCATCTTTGATAAATTGTATGTCATTGTATCGCAGGATTTATTAACTTAAAATGCATGTTTGTTCCGAATTTTTTATGTCGGCGTCGGAAGCTGTTAATTCTGTTATATCGACGGTAAATAACGTTATGTATGTTTGTTCTCAGTGAAATCTTGTCGGTTGGTGAAAATGTCGGATTAACGACGGTCGTTATAAAGCAGTCTGACTGTATATGCCCTCTTGCAATTGAATGATGGGGACATAAGAAACCATACATGTACAATGTATACAATGTATCTGATTTTTACCTGATTCTTGCTGCTCTGATACAGGCTTAGATTCTTTCTTGGTAGCAGCTCTGTCATCAATGCACTGCAACAGAATAAAACCAAGCATTTATACACAAGAAATTGCTGAACAATAGTCGTAAACTAAACATCCAGCTACAGCCTGAGAGTACTAATGCTCCTATGAATAAAGTCACTTTTGCCATCAATGTTTTTCAAGTTCGAAATATCAATGTTTTGAAGTTTGTGTTTTTTTTCTATACTTGTGTGTGTGTTCTATTTGTTGTGCAAATACTAAATTGCCTTAATAACCAAATGATTTAAATGGCTACCTGCCTTAATTGACCTAAATATTTGCATCCCAAAGTGTGTATTTTCCTCTTTACATATCACCCGAGTGTGTATTTTCCTCTTTACATATAACCCGAGTGTATATTTTCCTCTTTACATATCAACCCAAATTGATAAATCATCATCATGAACCATTTTTACATCTTCCCTTGGACAGTATCTTACAAAAGATTTGACAAACTTCTTTGTTATACATATGTACATAATCAAATCTTAGATTCTCTGGGGATAAAGAACAGTTTTCTCTGTTGATTATCCCCCCCCCNNCCCCCCCCCCCCCCCCCAATTTACCTGTTTCTTTTCCTTTGTTTCTGGTTTTACTGTTGTTTCTTCTCTTCTCCTCTTCCTCCTGAGGAGAAAAAAGATTATTTTTCTCTGTGAATTATGGTAAAGTCCAGGGCTTTTTCTCACTATTTTGGCAACAGTGTCCATAGCACTGGAATTGGGAATTTTTCGGCATTTTGACAACAAACTGCGATTTCTTACATATCATAGGAAAATTTGTACCAATGTACCAGTAAACTTAACTTTTGCAATTTGGCAACATGTTGCCTGAGTTTCATTTTCATCATCATAATTGGGAATTTTTGACTGAAAATTGGGAAAGAAAGATATGCGTTGCCATAGGGAAAATAACCCAATATTGGCTATAAATTTTGCAGAAAAAAAGCTCTGAAGTCAACCCTTCATTTTTATGTCTTTGAGTTGGAAAGTTCCCCAAAATGACCTCTACTTTAGCAATAATCTAATGCAAAGTATTCCAGTCACACTACTATATTAATCAAATATGACATTGGCATCATTGGTGGTTGGTTGTATAAAGTGTCATACACAAGAATCTTTCACTTCTATGGATACATAACTGAATGCTGGTAAAAGATACAAAGTTCTGCCTTTGTTCGACCTATATGGTCAACCAGTAGTGACGGTTCTTTTACATGCAAACAAATTCTGTGATCATCCGAGAACTTGGTTTTTACAATCTTGTCCAAAGGACAGGAAAAGCCAACTGTCTCCCACATAGACTTGATCCCACAACCTCTTGATCTGAAGACCGGCACTCAACCGCAAAAGCGTAACAGCTCTGGAGAGTGGTGCCAAGCAAGAGCTGTCCGCTAAGATGACCAAAGGCTCAAATCTAATGCTACTTTCACTCGTATGCATGATACATGTATGAATCCAGTGAGCAGAGTAAGATATACATCCTCGGGGGGAGGGGGAGGGGGGAGAGGCATGAACAGTTATTACTATAAACAGTATTCTCACCGGGACAAAAAGAAAGAGTAGTATTATTTAACATCACCCTCAAGAATCTTTCACTTATATGGAGACATCAACATGTGCCAGTGAAGGGCAACAAATTTGGCTTATGCTGGACACTTAAGGGTACTGTGCAGGGAGGGTTATTTAACATGCTGACACCTACTGTGATGCAGAACCTAGTGTTTTTTACTGTCTCATCCTTAGAAAAATGATATGTACATACCTCTTCTTTACTCCATCCTTCAGGGGATCTGCATGGTCAGGCTGGATATCTTTAGCAGAGCTGCATGTGGTCTGTTTCTTTACTTGAGCAGTGTTGGATGAACCTTTTACAATACTACAGTTATTTTGTGGTTTGACTTGAATGGCACCAGGGGGAGCTTTGGAATGAAAACTACAAGGTACTGTATCAAGGCCTCTTTTGCCGTCACCACTTGGCACTAGAGGAGACGAGGTTTTGATCTTTGATGTGGTGGCAGACAGAGGTAGGAATGGTATTGGAGTTATAATAGGCGACAAATCTTCACTCACTTCAGAATCTGACAAAGTTTCTGGATTTAAGTTCAGCAGTGTTCTAGACGCTGTGTCATCTTCAACAAGGGGCGATTCTGGAAGTGGTGACAAAGGATCAGTATCATTAAGGGGGGATGGTGGGAGAGGTGATAGAAGGAATGGGAGGGAAAAATCAAATGGAGAGGGTGGGAGGGGTGACACAGGAGTAGAGGCGCCTAATGCTGATGAAGTAGCACAAGGGGTGCTAGATCTGGCATTGTCTTCACTGGTAAGGACTTCAATCTCTGGAGAAACTACAGTGCTGGAAGCTGCACTAGCAAATGATGATCTTCTCTGTTTAACAGAAGAGTGACTAGATTTTGGCACATATACAGGCACAGAACACTTTTGGTGTGAAGTCGAAGGGCCCTCCTGAAAATTGGTCATATGAACGTTATCAAAAATTGTTGGTTTCTTGTTAGTGATTGTACTTTTAGCTTTTATTGCACATTTTCCAACCTGGGATTTATTTTCATCAGGTTTATTTGTTGTTGTACGACTGCTCTCATTTTGAGGTGTATCACAGTTTGTGGGGTCACTCACCCCTGTTTGGTCCCCTGAAGAGTTGTCCATTGGAGATTTGATTAAGAAGCCAGTGCTTCCTTGACGGGTAATCTTGCCATCGGCTGAGTCATCCACATTTTGACTTTCAGTGAAATTGTTACAATTATCACCATCCTTATTAGGCTGTGATGACAAGTCACCAGAGTCATCTGTTTTATCATTAGCATGCCTACAATCAGACAGCACAGTATCACCAAGAGGTGCTTCATCACCCTTCTGTGTCTTCTTGTCACCTTCAATATTAACATCCCTCTCAGGGCTTGTTATATCACAATAAGATTTGCTTTTGTTTTGACTAGTATCACCACTTATCTCCCTTTTCTTACCACCAGATTTGATTGGTTTTTTATGTGTTGTATTATCACTATCCCTCACACATTTCATATCACCACTGGTGTCCATATTTTCTTGACAAGTTGTGTTACCACTAGATTTCACAACATTATGATGTGTTGGATCACTGGTGGAGTCATTCTTACATGCTTCAGACATGTCACTGTTTTCTCTGAAGACCTTGCCACTACGACACATACTCTGTTTATCCACTTTTCCTTTACCAATTTCAGCGTTCCTTTTTACTGACTCACTTTCATACATCCCTGGGATGTCACTCTGTTTTACATCTTTTTCCATCTTTTTTAGTTCAGAATGCTCCTCAGGAATTTTGAGTTTTGTTTTAGTTTGAGCACCTTCTTTACCCTGTATCTGTTCAGTTGCATCTTTACTGATTTTCTCTGTGAGATCTCTGTCCATTTTACATTCATCATCTTCTGAATCACAATCCTCAGTTGTGGCATGTTCCTTCTGTAAATTCTCAGCTCCAGCCCCAGAGTTAACCTTTGATATTTTTTGTGGCACTGGTATACCGGTATGGCATGTTGATGATGCACCTGAAAATGAGGTTTGATCCTCTGATTGCATTGATGAAATGCTTTTATCATGACTTGAACTACATGTACTTGATTCTGCTGCATTTGTAAGGGGAGATAACTGAGAATGTTCATTTTTAAGCTTATTTCGAGTATTTTTATGATCAAGGGCATCTGAGTTTAGTGCTTCATGAGAACTGATGTTGCATATTTGGTCTTTACATAATAATGTAGTGTCCATCTTGGTTTTGTCATCTTTTGAAGAGGTCTCAGAAATTGTTCCACCTATAAAACTGTCTTCCTTCAACCCAGAATCCCATTTAAGATCATCAACATTAGTAGAGTCATNNATTTGGTTCGATAACTTGGTCCTCTGTCTTATCATCTACTGGCACAGATTTATCTGGTGCACCTGGTATCATTTTCCTTTGTTGCAGATCATTTGGGACTAGGGTGGTTGAAGCAGCTGGTGTATGTATCAAGTCTTTAGAATATTTTGGCACATTTACTCCATTTCGACTGTTCTCTTCATCCGAGTCACATGAACTAACTGATTTCGATCCTTTCACAAAAAAATTATCGTACCCTTTGTTTCTCTTAAAGAGGTGAGCTATGGGACCAGGTTTTGCATTTTGTTTATCAAAATTCTCCGAACTCAAATCAGATTTTTGCTCCTTCACCAAATTACAGTCAAGTGATTTTGTTCTACGAGACCGATCATTACGGTGAATTACTGGCACAGTGATTGTCTTTGCAGAGTTTATTCTTTCCTTTCTTTTTATAGTGGGTGACTTTCTGGATCCTTGAGTTGTTTGTCGAGGAGACAGTATCCTAGGTGAGCGTCTTAATGGTGATATTTTAAAAATCTCTTGTTCCAAGACTTTGGACATATCATCAAAATCCTCATCTATATCACTCAAACTTCCCTCCTTTCTGTTCTTTATATTCTACAATACAATTTTAAAAGAAAATGAGCACATGAAATCCAACAACATTATCAATACACCATTAATGCACTTTTTATTCTTACTAAAGTAAATATGTTTTCCTCATGGAAGTTCAGATATATCAAGACAATTTGGTGATTTTTATCTTAAAAGTCAATGCAGTCAAGGTGTGGTTATGATAATTGTATTGGTATACAGATTAAGGTTTGAATTTTAAATGGTAGAAATATGTCTATTCTCTAAATTTATTGTCAAAGAAAAATAGGAGACCATGTGTATAGCAGAAATACTACTAGATAAGTATCAAACATGTGGTACAATAATCAACACCAACCCTTTTATTTGGCACAGGTGATGGAGGTAGTGGGGACAGAATTTGCACCAGCGGACTGGATATCCAAGGCAGACTGAAAATGCTGTCGTTGTCATCCATGTCCTCTTCTTCTGCAACATCATCTACTTCATCTCCAAGAATTTTGTTGCTCCCCTCTTTACTTAAGTCTGCAACCAGAAAAATGACTTATAAAACAAAGGGATACTAAAACGTGTTACACAACAAAGGGGTAAAAATCTATGGACAACTTTTGCTATAACATCTGCACATTACAGAACTGTAATATGATCTACAAACTGCATAGAAAACATCTCTGATATAACAGGTCAAGGTCACAAGGTTGACAAAGAATATGCATGTGAAATATGAAAAACCCTACTTATTGCATTCCAAAGTTTGGCCAAATTGGGGGACAAACAGATAGACAAAATAATGCAAAAAGTAAATTTTGAGTTCCATGATCTTTAATTACCTTATAGGGCAAAAAAAGGAACTTTTATATTCAACTTCTACAAAAATTTTGATCTAAGTTTATACCACTGATACTTACCTTGTTCTTGAGAGTCAGCAGAGTTAATAATATTCATGTGGCCTTCCCTCTTTTCACCTTTTGGTAATAGTCCTATAAATCAAAGAGAAATTATGTTAAATACAAAGAAACTAAAAAGTTCTCTGAATGTTATTTGTTGTTTTTTTTTTTAACTAATACTGTTATATAGACAGAACAATATTCCTAAAGATCAAATGCTTATTTCAATATTACTGGTACCATTCTCAGGAAATGAATTTGAAAACAGGAAATCAACAAGTACTTATGTCAAAGTTGTACATGAGCATCATACAGCTGTACGTGGCACAACAGTGAGTGATCAATTCAATAACAGTGAAACAGTATTGGTATTTAATTCACAAAGAGAGAATGGAATTTTTTAAGATGCTTCATAATAGCATACATGTTCAATTTTGTTCATGTGTATTAGATTTCTACTAATTTAATTATTTACTTAAACTGAACTAAAAGTTAAAATTTTTTTCAAATACAGATATCATCTGCACTTAAGATTATCACTTTATCAGAGGAAACAACTCTCTATTCCTGTAAAGCAGTCATTTTAATGTATTGGAAAACCATGGAAACAAAGATCTACCATTATTTCACTAGTTTCTCCAAGAAGATGACCTTGCAGCCATAGATGTATCCTATAATACATCCTTTATACCTCAATAGTATGTAGATAGCAATTTGGCCTGTGCTCACCACTACCAGCCACTGAGCACTCTTTAATATACAGACCCTACAAATGTAATGTATCATGAGACCTCAGGTTCTACTGTCTCATCTGTAGGCTGGGACAGTGAACCATCTCCACTGTGCAGATTTGAGCCCATGGCCCAATGATCAGAAGGCCAACATACTAACCATGGAGCCATGGCTGCTCTCCACTGACCTTACACTTCTGTTTTAACTTTATATTCACTGAAGCACAAGGAATCAATTGTACTGTGGCTTGGACTCAAACATAAGACTTCTTATACCACAGGTACATTGTACACATGCCACTAAAAAGTCTTGATTGATCAAGTCTAATTCAGCATTAGTTGTTGTGCTAAATAGTACAGGTAAAAAGTTGTATTCAACTCACCATTTTCTTTGAGTATATCCCAATATCGACCAAGTTTTTCCTGAAATTATAAAATCTAAATGTCAGTGGTATTTAGAACTGGATGTGTTAGAGCAACATGAATGCTTCCACTGGTAGCAAAGTTTCGAAACTGAATTCTATCAAAATTTCTAAATCAAAGGGTCATAATCTGTAAAAAACAAAATTACTTTGCACCAATCAAATACAATTTTGACCCGTGTGTGCTAATGACAGATAAACAAGGATACGGCTGAGACAAAGAAACTGAGAATTCTTTGAAATTTTCCAAATCACAACCAAATAGAAATGATCTG
>JACSZP010006405.1:0-11361 GCA_016161895.1 Pinna nobilis | reverse complement strand
ATACAGAGTAGCTATGAATCTTACTTTAGGTAATTTTCGCACTTTCACTTCCAGATAAAGCTACTCATCAAGCTATTAATTGTAAATATCAGTTCTCTGTGACCGAATGTTCAATGCATTCGCCACCAGAGCGGAAGGCACAGCGGTTGAGTCCATGTCGAGGAAAACTGATTCTATAACTAAAGTAGCAACTGTTGTTTCGGCAAGCGTTCTGTATTTCAATGTTGTAAGTGTTTCGAATCGGACGCTAAACCACAGCTTCGCGTTATAGAATGTGTTGAGATGTGTGAATTGCTGAGCACCGGCATAAATGCATTGCTTTATCTCAGAAGTGGATGAGATTTCCATATGAGTGAACAATTCGTCAGCTGGACACTAAAACACAGAATGAAACAGCAAACACAGTATGAAATGCGATTCTATATCATATTTCATTAATGATTTAGTTCTGTAAATAAAAACCTTATCAATGCTACAAACGTAAAATAGTTATATTATTGTTTTTTGTTTTTGTTTTGGTCAGTGTTTACAATTTCCAATTGTCCGTAAAACAGAAAAGAAAACAAATTGAATAAGACGCGAATGTATAGATATCAATAAAGTATAACGCTATCAGTAATGCCATGCAGTTAGCTTAAATAAAAAAGATATTTTTGACGAATGTTGCATGTTTGACGAACAGACCAACGATGGGAATAGGTGAATCAAGCCTGTACACCACCCCTATCGAAACAGGTGTATAAACCGTTTTCTTATACAGAAAATATAGTTTGATAATAAGTGTATAGAATGATAACAATAAAATCAAAAACAACGAACTGCAAATATCTAAAAAGGAACCATACAGTTATGTTTACGAATCTGATGTATTTATTGTAGCAGGGGTATTTGAAGCTTATTATTTATTGAGTGCATGTTGTAAGCTGTGATTTTTTCATGTTATGTAACATAAGGCCACGTGATAATGTGTATCTTACTTACCACAGACGAGGAAAATTTCGCCTGCAGAATGGAAGTAATAGATTTTCTTTGGTAATGGCGACGTGCAAACACCACAAATGGCGAGAACTGAAGCAACAAAGCCAAAGGAAGCAGCGAATATCATTAAACCAATTACAGCATTCTGCCAATCTGTAAAGATAAAAATATGTAAACATAAAGGTTAGGTCCTAAAAAGGATTTGGTACAAAACATTTACTCAAACAATAACGAAAGGCTCTATCCCTTGTCGATACCAAGGGATTCTCCTTTCCAAGTAGTGTTTTCCTTAGTCACATCACTTCCGGGGGGACTAAATTGCAAATGGTTTGGCGGTTTGATCTATAACGTCACAATATAATGACGCCAAAAAGTGATAAATTGGCCAACGGTTTTATCATTTAGCCCCCTACCCCCCATGTCAGTCACGGCAGCGTGCTACGGAACAGGGGGCGTATAAACACTCATTGGATGGGGAAATAAGTGGATGTTCATTCATATTCTAAGATTACATTCTAACTGCGCTCTCTCTCTCTCTCTCACACACATTTAATGGGGAATAACCATAACCGGTAACAAAATATTATCAACAGCTGAATTTAACAAGATTTATTATACATCTTATAATATATAAAACGTTAACAATGCACTGGAAACCATACGTTGCTTTGCTGCTCCACAAGATTCGTTATACTGGCTTTTAGGTTGGTAACAGGTATCCCACATCCCAGCACTAAAACCTGCAACACAAAGAAAAAAAACAATTAATTAAAAGATGACGCAACAATAGCAGAGAAATATTATTTGGTGCAGCAAAAAGATGCATATATTTCAAATACATGAACAATAGTACAGAGAAAAGAAAAAAGAAATGACAATCTATTCCAGGATAACCTAGCAAAGAAATATCATTTATTTTTACAGTGCAGCAAAAAAGAATTTTCAAATTGCATTACACATTATGATAAAATGGGTGAAATAGAAGATAGCAAGGGACATTTCAAATAGAATAAGTCAACGACAGACAAAATCGTGGCCAAGCATGTTTTAGTAGTCTGGACGCGTCATTTTTCTGGACAATTTGCAAGGGAATATATGTATCTATTTCATATACAATACGACCTATGGCGCCGGGTTATCGTGTATGTCATTACGTAATGTTATATAGAACTGATGCTTTAGAAAAGTTGAAGTTTTTCTCGGTTACTGACATATTGATCGGGATTATGTCTATTTATGTCAATGGCTGGACATGTTTATTTTCGTGTTTTCAATCTGAGCGTGTTAAGAGATATCAGTAATTTAGTTTCTGTTATGACGCGGTGCTACTCTTTGATGATGCATTATATAATAACAACAATTTGTGTATATTATGTGGAATTTGCCAACAGGTAGATATTATGATAGACCGAGTAAAATTGCCGTTTTGACTACTAAGTCATTCACGGACAACGAGAGCGTGAACACAACAATACTTGTATGATTTACTGTTTTATCTAATACGGTTGTTTATCAGTCTTTATGCAAAAGCATTGGCCGTAAATACTAATTCATAGCTTCACACCTAGAACAAATACCCGGATTATTAATTTGACGTTTCCCCCCGTTTCAATACATATCAGATATCTATGCCATGCGTTCAATAATCATTGTTACAGTATTGATCGGGAAACGACTGATTTTCTCTTATCAAATATTGTGTAATTATGACAAGCATCCCTGAATATTAGAATATGTATATTCATCGGATGTTTGATAAATTGCGTTCATCCTTAACTCTAAATGGATTTTAGCAATAAAAATGCAAAGTGATATTGAATTTGTGGATGGAGCGATGATCTATTTGGAAACTATACCGTGGATATTTTCAATTCCTACTAGCAGAACAATTATATATACATGTATATATATACATGTATATATATATGTAACAGCCGTTATATTAAAACCGTGAAGAAATGTAAACTGGATCGAAGAAAGCATGTTTATTCACAATGGGAACATTTCATTAAACAGAGGGATATACAGATAAACTCCAAAAATAAGGACTCCAAAAAGAGATAGTGAGATCATGTGCCCGGAAAACCTTGGTCGACAAAATATTTCACGGAAAATTTATCAATTATACATAAATCCGTTAAAAAGTATAATCAGACATAAGTAACAGCCAGGAAGAACAGAAACACGCAAATGCATACATTTCTGTTGCCCAAGGTCAAAAATTCGTTACGCAGCCAACACATAGTGATATTGTATACCTGTGCCTTTGGTGTATGTATGTATGTATGTATGTATGTATGTATGTATGTATTACGGCAAATTACTTTTTTAAATATATTTTCTACGTGATCAATATCAGAGGATACAACGATAAAATAACATTCTAATTTGCTATCGCTTTTTTCAAATTCTTTAAGTCCATCAAGCTTTCAATTACGATGAATATAACTTGTCTGGGATGGTTGATAAGTAAAAAATATGTATAAATATGGATAAACTTTTAATTGTAGCGTTTGTTCCCCTGATTGCAATGGATGCATGCAAAAGCATTTATCAGCCCTCCGGAGAATAATACCAATCGATAACCATGTGTCGGCAGTCAGGGATGCTGAATTATAAATGACAGAGACGGAGACGATCAATACGCATAGCTGATGCGGAATTCACTTTGCTTTACGCAGATACAAAAAATCAATAATGAATGGAAGACAGAAAAGTACGGGAAATGACTCGAGAGATAGATACGAAGACAGGGTTCTAGGAAACTGAATGATTTAAATGAAATCAAAATGGCTCTGAAGCATTGGTCTTTATTTATATTCTATTAACCACCAACAAATTGATTGAAATTCTTCATGGCTAAAACGCTTTATTTTAATATTATTATCATAGATGTTCTAAAAATCATTGAAGTAGTATTCAAAACTGTCTTTTTCCGGCAGATTTGTGTTTATTGTCTATTGACAAATTTATTGAATAGAAGGCGCTTTTGAGGGTATATAGCTGGTATGTCGCAGTTATGTACAAATAACATCATTCTAAGTTGAGATGCCTTAGTGAAATATATTAATTATGTTTCGAGAGAAGAGTGATGTTGCCGTTCATTTTAAGAATTCGTGCTAAAAGTTATTGGTTTTTATTCTGTTAATATTTTCTTTGTTTCCTTTTCACACCGATTTCTTTTATTGTGGTGGTTCGTAATGTCTGACTTCCCGCTAGAGAATCCTTCGCTAATTCAAAGACGGGGTGTAAGTGATGGTTGGTTGTATTGTTGTTTAACGTCCCACTGAACAATATTTCACTTATACGGAGACGTCACAATGTGCCGGTGAAGGGGACATATTTTGCCTATGCTCGGCAATTATGACCGTAGAGCATGGAGGGTTCTTAAACGTGCCAACTCCTACTGTGTCACGGGACCTCGGTTTTTACTGTCTCATCCGAAAGACAGGGACAGCCAACCGTATAGTGGCTTGGGCTCGAACCCCGGTACTCTCTAGTCGAAGTCGAACACGCTAACCATTAGGTCACGGCGGCCCCGGGGGTGTCGGTGAAGGGCATTAATACGGGAGCTTTGAGATTGTAGCTGTTCTGTCTTTTGAGGCGCATTAGACGTTGCGTATCAAAGAAGGTAAGACTATTTTCCAAAATAATGAAAGGGTACATTAATACCACAACCATATAGAATATATTTCGATGTAGTGAGGAATGACATTTGAAGTCTTTTTCTATGTAGATACCAAGGAATATGTTTTGATAACGTCTTAATGAAATACATCCTGATAACAAAACTGATATAGAGATATACATGTTGTTATCTACCGAGAACAGTTCGACCTTCCTGTACACTTCGCTAGCTAAAGGCGTCTTCACGCTGAAGAGTTCTACAAAGGGACAGTATTTCAAAACCGCGTATTACTGACCTTTTCTCAGCATCTAGGTGTCTTTATCGTTTGACCGCCTACTGTGACAAGAAACATCTGTTTTAGAGTCCCTTCGTTTTAACGGCCTGCAACTTCCACTTCCGCGTTTAGATAATGTACAGTTAATACCTATGTTCCCGGCTAAGGTGTGTGCCAACCTAAATTTCTTAATATACCAACTAAATTGTGTGCCAATCAAGATTTTTTTACAATACGAACTAAGTTGTGTGCCAATTCAGATTTTTTGTACAAACGAGAAACTTCACCACTAGACGACGATAGAGGGGTTTTATTATATATCAGAAATAATGCGAGAAGAATGATCGGTCTGATGTGCGTGTCGTTTATTGTTACAGATAACAACTCTCAATTTGTATGTGTATAAATGAGTATCGTTAACGATATGGTATTGTCGCATTGGGAATAAGCACAGAGGCTACGGAATCACAGCGCAATAAAAACCAATTAGGCCTTAATCAAAGTCTGCTTACTATAGTACAGGTCCTACTAAAACTCAATCCAAAACATTCTGCACTGAAAATGTCAGTTCTTAAAGTACGATCGGCAATGGACAGGAGAGAGTTAAAGAAATACCAGATGATATTGGGGATTTTGAGAAAAATGCAATAAATAAGGGGAAAATACGCTATGAGCATGAAGAACAATTGCAAATTGAGAAATGGGAAGGGAATAAGTGTTTGGAAGGACGGCATTTCTTGTTCGAATGTCAAAAATTTAAATAGCGAGAATTTTAATATGCTCTTCAAAAGCATTTACATTACATACACACCACAATTTCTTGAAATTGTTAAGACTTTTTTAATATACCGCCGGATATTACCACCATAACATTTTGACAGTTTTACAGTAACCTTTGAAACATTAGCCAAGGTTGTGAATACTCATTTACGAAGAAACTCTGAATTTTACCAACACATAACTACTTTCCAACGTCAGTTGTTCTATTTGTGAAATATTATTGATTACTTAGAGGCATAATTTGTAATGTTATAAACTACAGAAACACACTTCCTTTTATGTATTCTGAGATCCAGTCGGACGATAAAGACGTCATGTTTGTGCAGTTTTAGGTTTTCCCGAACAATTTTCTCTCGGTGCAGTTTGAAGTATCGCTATGAAAGTTGAGCAGAGAATCATCAAACATTGAACACCGTACATTCTCCTATAAATGCTAGGGGTTAATATCTGCGAGGATATTTCTTTGCGGATTTCACGATGTTGTCTTAAATTTGCTCTGATAGTATAATCATTTGAGAATCTTGATCTATAAATCTTGCAAGATTATTCGATATAATATACCCTATTTGGTTATTTTTGAAAAACGAAATTGGATTTTTTCTTTATAATACTTAGTATTTTTCTAAATTTGCATAAACACTTTATAACATGCAAGGCGCTCAGAGTATATGATACATAGTCTAGTTGTAATGCTTTTATAATTGTAATGAGGAAAGTGTAAGTTCTTCCTAAGACCGCGAGGTCGCTCAACAAAGGTATATGACTTTTTCTCATCTTGGATGAGCCATTAAAACCCGAGTTCCTGAGATACAGTAGGTATCAGTACTTCAAGAACATACAAAATCTACAGGCTGTAAATGCTGAGCAGAGGATATATTTATAGCCCTTCATATAACAATGTGTTCGGATTTCATTGTTTTATCAATCTTGAGACACATTTTACAATATGCATCAAGGTGATGACTCGACGGGTGCCGCGTTGGAGCAGGAGTTGGTTACTCATCCAGAACACCTGAACTCGGCACAGGTGTTAATTGGGCCCTTGGGACTCTATATTTAGTTTTAAGTGTTATTGTGTGGAATACTGTTTGTAGTATTGATTTTGTCACGGTTTTATCTGTCAATTTTTTATTTAATTTTGAATGTCCCTTTATATCTTCAACTTTCTAATTTTACAGTTCTTAAACATAACATTCATTATTCACCCGATTTAAAAGTTCTCGCTTTTGTCCTACACGTTAGGAAGGTCTACCCACTTCACTTATTTTTACCTAATTTATTTGTTGTTTTAATTCTTGCCCCTTAAGATTAACACATTTTAACCCTTTACTCGTCAAAATAAGTAAGGAGGGTTCGATAACGTATCGATCCTTATACTAATATTGGGCCTTAAGTTCTACTGTCTCATCCGAAGGATAGAAACGCCTGACGGACTCGAACCTATGTCCTCATTATCTCAAGATAAACATCGGAGTCACGGCGGCTCTCTTTGTTTTCCAGTTGCTAGTGACAATAACGATGATAAAAACAGAAGAGACCAATTGCCAAACCGCCCACCTGGTCAGACCGATTCAGTGTTCTGGCCGCCTCATTAGTCAGTAGGTCCAGTGACTACGGTAGCACAGGTCTACTGTGTACATAATATGGACCAACAATGGGCAAAAGTTCATAATGTGAAAGGACGGAATAAAGGCTACTTTGGGACTATTATAAGAATGTGAACTGTGGGATAAAATGAATCGACGGAACGAGTGAGATCACGTGCTTAGGAGGAAATTACAATTAATTACGGAAGTCTCGTTGACTCTCGCCCCTCGCGTAAACTCGGCTGTGTAACTGCAGTTTGAAGTCTTCTCAAAGATTGAAGAGTCTTGATTACAGTCTACGCTATGGTTATCGTTCTGTTTGTCACATGAGACACTGGGGACTTACGTCAAGGAGTGGACAGTATAGAGTCCAATACATAAATAAATGTACCAGGGCACCAAAATAAAGTCTCGGGTAATGAGTTTTTTCTTATATTGTGAAATGCGAACCATCTTGTGCAAATGTTGACTTTTGACTAAGTCATATATCCAAGGTCGATGGCCATAATGGTCTGGTTTGCCAATACGGCCTGTCATTTGGGTCAAATCTTGTCTTAGGTGTTTCACACCGGTTGTTACGCCGTTCTTTATATACTGATTTCACTACGGTTTACCTGATCAAGGTATAGGAATCACAGTGGTGTGACCGGTCGACAGGGGATGCTTACTCCTCCTAGGCACCTGATTCCACATCTGATGTTTCCAGGAGTCCGTGTTTGCCCAACTTCTTATTTTGTATTCCTTATCGGAATTATGAAATCTTTATGTTTTCATATGTTATTCTTATACGAAAAGAGAGATGGGGTAACTTATATTCTGTGACTTACATATAACGTAATTATACTGAAGAAGTCTTTGGGAGGACTCTATTGTATGTAAAATTCACCCAATATATATGAATACATATCTCACCAATCTAGCGATTTCTGAATAAAGCAGAGTTGAGACATCAAGGAAGATAAACTACATGATGATAAAAAGAAGAATTTACAATACTGAAAATACTTACCTTCCCCGTATATCCAACTGTCATTGAATATGGATGTCATTGTGAGAGGTAAAGCAATGGCGATAGAGAACACTCCACAAATCCTGAACGGCCGCCATATTTTAGCTTCTCTGAGGTAGTATTCCTCGCCAAATTTTCGAAGATCCGGACTCTCACCGGTTTTAAACTTCAGGAAATTTTTCATGTTGGTCACCATTAAGAATCCGTCGCTATTACACGAAAATCACAAAAACCCGAAATGTATACGTAAATTCCAACTGTCAATGTTCATTCACTGTTTTTTATTTTTGGCTTTGGGTTAAAGCCACACCAGTACGATACTAGCGTCAACCATGCATGTATGTTTCAAGCGCAAATGTTATATCTCTTTTGTCAACAAGAAAATAACTTACATTTAACTGCTCAAAAGAATGAAAATTTAAAAACCCGGTTTCAGGCTGTTGTCACGTCTGTCCTATTTTCATTTCAATACCTCTGTGTATTCACCTGGTGTTAGTACGTATTTACCACACAGCGAGTACCCAGCCTTGTATGATAGATGTTGTGATTATAAAGACTGTGGCGTCCTTGGTTATATTATAACTACGCTCAATCAACGTACAGATGTAGCCAGCAGTGTTGGATAATGCAAATGATTGCAGACTGTCACACGATACACACACAAAACATCCAATTGATGTTCACGGATACATTTTAGCACTATCCTCCCGTTATTGTGCCATTTCTTCATTCAAAATGCATGAGGAATCACGTCTCTGTCTTCATTGATAAATTAAGTACTCCAAACTGTGAACAGAGTTGTGTTTCATAAATTACTATTCCGATAATTTATGACTAAACGACACTGGCGATGCCAACCTCCATTGGGAGATACTAATTCCTGTATATATTATGCAGTCTTTGTTGCCAGGAAACGATTTTCTTCCCACATTACTAAAACCGTTTCCGATAGCTTAATCGGATTCAGAATTAATTAAAACGTTTGACGATATCGACAAGACTCTGGATTCCATATACAGCCAACCATTAACGGCTTAATATCTGTCTCCTAGAAACGTCGCGCATTGTATATTACGATGTTTGTAATATTGGTAACACCTGAGGTCGTGTAACTGTCGTTTATACATCCTCAGATCTTGATGCTAACAACAATGTCGTATGGAACTTTTGTGTGTTTTTTTTTACGCCACACTCGACACTATTTCTGACATGTGGTTCTGGCCAGTTTTTATTGGTGGAGGAGAGAGCCCGATTATTAATGTACCCGGGGAGAGGCCACTGGCATCCCGCAAGTAAACTGCATAAAATTCTCACACGTTCTAGCGGGACTCGAACCCGCGCTGACAAGAGGTGAGAGACTGAGTGGTTAAAAGCGCAACGCTCTAGCTATTCGGTCACGGATTTCCCTTGTATGGACCTTAATTGATATAGCAATAAACCACCAGAGGAGACAGACTCTACAGTATTGCACTTATGCTTTACATGGAAATCACCTTTGCATCTTTTAAAGATAGTTATACCAATACTGATATCTTGTGATAGGCATGGTTGTACAACCACAATTTGCAAAGCTGGAAGGGAGACCATACTTGGGTCACATGCACTGGATAAGACTATTTCAATCTCATGAGTACAACTGCAAGTAAATGTAAGGCAAGCCGAAAGCAATGTGCCTCTTAAAATTACTAGTATCACACACTGTTGATTGTTGTGAAATATTTCCCTAATTTATATATGAACCCATACTTTCTTACTCTCCCTTCTTCTTTCAATTTCTCAAGCTATACGCAGTCTCTCACTGACGCAAGCACCCGTTTGTCTCACACAGTTATTCAACGTGCTAATTTTAAAATTCTTGACACACGAGCACATATTCGCTTGCTCATTCATATCATTGATGGTGAACCCTAGATTTGAACCACGAATGTTCGATTCCCAGAGAGGCAGATTGTCCCAGAGTCGACAACGACTCAACACTCGGATATTTCAGTACATTAGAAAATCTCTTGTTAGTCTGTGGCTTGTAAAATGCTTAATTGAAATGAATACCTAACTTCAAAAACTGGAATACCTTACGTTCGAAGTTTGAATACCCTAACGTTCGAAATTGGTATATCTTACGTGCCAAATTGGAGTGCCTTACTTGGCAAATTTGATTACCTTGCAATCCGAATTTGAATACCCAATGTACCAAAATTTGAACAACTTATATGCCAAATTGGAACCAAAATTTATTTACGAATGTACTGAGGGTTTTCTGCCTACTCTAAGGATTTGTACTCAACTCAATTATTAAAATGGAAACGCATAGCCTAGCTGGTGCACATTGTATAATTATGCAACATTCAACAATTTATTTCCCATATGTAAGCTGGCAAGGAATACTTGGTTTTCACCGAAATCTCGGGCAAGTGATCACATAAATCTGCGTGATCATATGTCATACATAACTTTTGGTCGGAATCTATGTAAGGAGGGCTCGATCAAAAGCTGATGAGAGTCTTTATGTAGAGATCGATAGTTTACTATCTTTCCTATGGATGGTTATCAATTCCTACTCGTCGAGAATATGACAAGTAAGGAAAGGCAACTCTATCTATATTACACGTGACATTGAGTTGTAAGAGTTGTCTACCCATTGACCGAACTATTGCCATGTGCTATTCTTCCAAATAGTATTGAATGATAGAATTATAAGAAGATACCCTTTTTCACTATTTATCACTTATTATTTAGCGTTGTTTATGTTCCTTTACAACGGGATTCCACATAAACGCAAAACACGGTTATTGATAGTGGGCCATGACTTTTGTGTTTGCGCCCCAAAAGAGGAATTCGAGAAATAAGAATTTGAGCTTGGACAAGTATATTCTTTGACCTTAGCATTGACCGAACTATTGGCTGAAGCATGAGAACCTATAACACACGTACTTCGTGTTAAATTGTGGCACTCTAAGAATATTTCACCGTCTCCATTATCAGTTTCGTTACAACTTCTGAATAACCCTTCATACACCCTGACGTTGTCTCCTTCTGTAAATGAAAATGAAAATAATAATCATTACAATTTAAAAAATAAAGTATATATCTTTTACTTCATATATAT
>JACSZP010006404.1:0-13129 GCA_016161895.1 Pinna nobilis | reverse complement strand
ATTCCCGCAGCGCCACTCCGCGGTTGGCCGTCCCTGTCTTTCGGATAAAACAGTAAAAACCGATGTCCCGTGTCACAGTAGGTGTTGGCATGTTTAAGAACCCACCCTGCTCTCCGGCCAACAGTGCCGAGCACAGGCAAAATTTGTCGCCCTTCACCGGCACACGGTGACGTCTCCATATGAGTGAAATATATAAGTAGGACGTTAAACAAAAACGCAACAACAACAATCTGATTCTTTGTATACCAACTCAAATGTATATAACAATCATTGTAACGAGATTTAATCGTCTTAAGCAAATTAATTATGATGGTTTGCGTTGTACTAGTAAGTTTTATGTTGGATACATATTTGACTTTTGGTTTTTGAAGCCCTAAATTACAAATATTTTGTTTATATGAATGGTAGGTTAAAGATAAATAAATATCAAGTTAATGAAGTAAATAATACTACGAATAACACATACCTTAATTACGATAGATCTGCCATTTAGGATTTGAAAGTGAAGTGTAATGCAGACACTTTAGAATGAATCAAAAGAAAACAATTCTTGTGGGTATTTTGTGACTTATTCTTCTTTACTTGAGCAAGGTACATTGTTTGAAACACAAGTGTTGAATTCAGTATGTACCAAAAGGTAAATTAGATCATGCAAATTGGTATTTATAAATATATCTGATCATTTATAGCAAAATTTCCTCATGAAATATGGAAGATTGTTTATTCAATGAAATGCAGACCAAGCGCGATACACAACTTTTGCACTTTTAGAGCGTTTTGAAATCGGTTTTGTACCATTTGTATAGTCTTAAGAAAGTAAAGAAATAATGACCTTTTCACAGTCACAGAGTTTAGGGAGGACTTCATAGATTATCAGCTAAGCATGGAGACGCTTACTGCTACGCCGACCATTAGCCGTAGATCCAATTTATATACAACAAAACGGGGATTTTTGGCAATCATCTAATTATAGAATAACGGTATTAATCATATTCAAAGCCATCGATAACACGGGCTCATTTATCATCATTATCATCATTTAATGATGAATTAGGACCCAACTATGCGCTCTTGTCGCTTCAATAGAATACTTAACTAAACTTTGTCCCCTATTTACTGAAAAACTACTTTTAATCGGTTAACCATTGAAAAAAAAACTAATCATTTAAAAATCAAACTGGAATATCACACGTTGCTGGTGAAGGTATTCAACAAGGGGATATTGTATAAAATATCAAGTTGTGCCATACAAAACGCTGCCTGTTCGAAAATATTCTCGAAACGCATACTTAATCTACCAAAGTAGCCTTCGTAAAACATACAATAAATTTACATAAACAAGATTATGATTCACCCAAAGTATACACCATTGTATAGAGAGAAATTTTCTCCCCCGTTTATTTTCGCCCTTTCGCCCTCATCATTAATGAGCGAATTCAAACCGGCGAATTTAAATCGGTAAATTCAATTAATAGAATTATCACGAGATTGAACGAATTTAAAACGAGGCGATACTGTTTACAAGTGCAATAGGGTAAAAATAACAACGGACGAAAATAACCCTGTATACAGTATGAGAAAATGTCTATAGTATGGACACTTGGGGCCCTTGGCATAATCTTCTTCATACATGCACAATGATCCTATCCCTAGATTAGTTATCATTGTTTGTAGTTTGGTTTGTCTATATTTCCAAAATATTCAGAATGCAGCTGTTGTAAGATCATCCTCTATTAAGATATCTGACAGAAAACCGACAGTAACAGTAGTCTTGACATCTCTGATCGGAGGCTAATAACATCACCTTATGTTTATTTAGTAACCAAGATGGCGATAGTGTTACATTATTTCAGTATATTTACCCAAATGATGAGTGATCAGAACAGTGATCGAAAAAGGGAGTGAATAACATGGTTTGGAGTCGACGGAATAGCTTTCAGCTGGAGAGATATAGCATTTTTGTCTCGAGAACTCGAAGTTTATCAGCGGTCCCGAGCACTTCGAGTTTTCGAGATTCAACTGGTTATGATGAACTCCCTAAATAGTCATCCAATTTAAGCATAGTTGTCATGGGCTATATTTGCATCAATGTTTGGAGCTTCATCCCGTAGCACACGGACTCACTCAGTTGTTCTACCAGGTTTATCATTGCATCACTATGGCCAATGTTAGAGAGAGTGAAATCAGTCGTTTCAAAGCCCCGGAATCATACTCCCTAGTGTTTGACTACCATGGAATCACCTTAAATTGGACCCTCCTGCTATTTCTTTATGGGTGTCCCTAAAAAAAATTTCCACTTAAAATTTTTTATTTCAGAACTCCGATTAATGATAGCGGTATTAATATAGTCACGTGTAATATATGAACAGTCGAGCCTAGTTAATCCTGACGCCAATGCTCCGGACGCTTCACCTTCTGGACATAGTTACCCTGGAATAGAGTTGTTAATTTTTACTGTTTATTTAGGTTATGTTTCAGTATTCGGATGACTCATTTATCCGGAAATCACCAATCTAACATTTTCACTGCTAGTTTGAAATTAAAGTTCATCATCACGTGGCCCAGGAATTTTTTGTTGATGACATGTTTGTTTGTTTGTTTTTTACCATTTTGATAAAATCATGCAAACTACCATATTTAATTTATTGATCATGTATGATTTTGCATAGGCTAAACATATGCAATGTAGTAAGGAAACAAGTATGCAAAATGTATGTCATCTAAAATCCAGGTAGTTTAGCAGTCTACATGAATAGTTAAACCACGCGTTTTTCACTCGTTTATACTGTGCTTGTTTGAATTGATTTATAAGCATACTCAGGCTATATGGTATATACATCTGGTATAAATCATAATATTTCACAGAACCATTTGCTTAATTTATCAGTATTTCATTTTGTTTAAGCTGTTTAAGTGGTTACTGTAGCCCAGCATATTAACTACCACGTTTTAATATCGATCATTACGTGTAGTTCGAATCTAACTCCGCACGATTTTAATACGAGAGTTTTGAGATTGTAACTTTTTTGTTCTTTGAGGCGCGATTAGACGTTGCATATCAAAGGAGGTGGGACTGTTTTCCAAGTTAAGCAAAGGGTACATTAGTACCGCAACCATATAGCATTTATATTGAGGTGGGAAAGAATAAAACTCGATGATTTTTTTCGGTGAAGATGCCACGGGATTTTCTTTTGATAACGTCTAAAAGAGGCATATCCTGATAACAATATTGATATACAGGTATACGTGTTTCTTTCTGACGAGAATAGTACCACCTTATGCACAATTTGCAAGCAAATCGCGTCTCCAAGCTGAAGAGATTTACAAAGGGAGAGTATCTCAAAACCTATGGTCCGGACCGGTTCCGTAATTACAATGTGCCTGATCAAGTGCCAGTCAGTAGTTCTAGGATTTTCTTCGTGGCACGTACGGAATAAATCAAGGTATACGAAGAAGTGAAATAACATAAAAAGAAAGTATTGGGGCGGAGTGTTTGGTTACAGATCAGATTCATGGAAGATAAAATAAGCCAGATAATTAAAAGAAGTACGATCCTTCTAATCTACCCACTTTCCAGAACCTCGATGCACAGTCGATTCTTGTGATCTGTTTCGTAATATTCCTTTTCGACATCGAAGGAAGTGTCTGCAAGTTCCCTTAGAATTTCGACAATCCTTTTTGAATCGTGGGATTGTTGTTTGACGTGATTTAACTTGCGGCATGACTACTTACAGCCCTTGCCACACGTCAGGACTACACGTATAGCCCCGGAGCGGCTCATTGTGTTTAACGTGCAACCAAGATGGAGTTTGTTACACGAGGAATCGTGGGATTGATCCACCATTTTGTCTAAATATGCCCAGCTTTTAGTCACGTGGTAATGAAAGTCACATGATCAATAAAGATCCGTAGCGTGATCTCGGAAATAGCGTAATGTTAAACATCGCTTTGTTTACGTAGTAACCATGATACTAAGCTTCACCTTTTTTTTAGTAATATTTGTCCATGCGAAAAGAAAACAAATTGAGGAATATAAAATTACTTCTAGACCCAACATTGCGTTGGTGTTTTGAACCAAGATGTAAGACGAAGGGTAGGAGGTTAATTGTAATCAGCAGATACTCTTACTTTTGTACTACATGTACATTGTACCTGGAAGTAATAGATGAATACATCCAAACTATTAAAATTGGACCAGAAAGTCTCTTACTATAAAAGTGACTGCATTTGAAATTAACTGGACGTCATCGTGTTAATGACTGTCATTTGTACTGAAAAATATTGAATAAAAACCTTTTGTCATATCTAAGACAGGGTGTCTATATTCAGTTGACGCGATTCCCATATTTAACTTCGCTTTCGACATATATCAGATTGTCGGCAGTATTGACTTAATTTTATTTCAAAATTGATCGTAGAAATTAATTACACTGAAAATAGCATAGCACTTAATGTGTACAATTTTTGAAGTACCTAGTAATATTTTGCATTCAAAATTTGTAAAATACCATGAGTATTCAATTCTTTTAAACAATGAATTTTAATATATGATAAAACCAAACAGATGCAGTGATGTTATTAAAACGATTTTCTTGGAAACGCAAAAATACGAAAATAAGCGGGAGAAGGTTTGCTTGGCTGTCAAGGTATTTTCCTGAAGAATTAATTTATTTTTGGATACCGGCGCCATAAGGATAAACAGTGTTTTCTAATCATAAAAATCCTTCATGTTTATTTAGATAACGAAGTCAATCACCACTGCTTCATTTGTTAGAATTACAAAATTCCGTGTCAATAGTATATTATAGGGTTGTACTTTTATAAAATTACAAGGATTTCTCAACCTAAAACAAACTTAACAATTCACTTTTTTGCGACTTTTGCAAATTGATTTCATGCCATCGAGTCGCGTAGTGATGTTATCAATTGGGACTATTATGTATAAGTGACAAATACACTGACAACCTTTTTATAGAGGAATCTTAAATATTCTTTGCCAAAAAATTAATCAAATATGAATTATAAATTTCATCTTCTGTTTGCATACTCGGAGTATTCATTTTTAATGGCCCATATATATTCGTATAGACGCATCGTTGATCAGACCTAGGATATGTTTTACTACATACAATAAACATTCAATAATATTTGTAAAATACGGATAAGGATTTGATATCCATTCACCTTCTTTAAAGTCTATTTGCATTAAACTGTCACCCAGTTTCATATATCTAATTAATCATAAACCTACGCTAGATATAATTTCTGGTGTGAAAGTTGGGTATTGGCATTCTCTGACGTCACAATTGATAATTATACGTCATTCGCTGGTTTTCCTTTCTTCCCAACGATGGTTCATCGATATTCGATTTTTGTTTGGTATTCATTGAAGAAGAGTTGGCTACAGGATAACGTTTTTTATTTGGTGAACAACTAGGTCAGTCCTCAAAAGATTTCTCTGAAAGAAAATATTTTGAATGCTTCTAAATTCCATTGGACTGGTCATAAAACAAAATGGAATTTATTTCATTAGTTTCTGGACACTTTTGTCTGTTCATTTGAAAGTTATAAATTGATTATATTTGCAGCGCAGTTGTTTAATTGAATCTTCATTAAAAAATGCTGTATACATGTACTTTTTCTATTCAATGTTAGGATTTAACCCTATTTCTTACTGAATAATTTGCAAAACTACCATTTGGATATAGTATAAAATACCACGTTATCCTTTGTCTATGCAAATTTGAAGAATAAGGGACAATCACAGGGAAATTAAGAGGTGGGGTTATGCCAGCCATACCCGCCATACGCCCTCAGTCAAACTCAAATGAACAAACAAGTAACTCAGCAAATCATTAAATGAAACGATGTAGTTGTAAGGAAGGCTATTAGACGGATCGTAAAATTTGCCACAATGATAGTAATTCCTTATATCCTGATGATAATATCGTATTAGTAAGTAGTTTTCCTCTGCAAATAAAATGTTTATAACTTGAACACGCCTAGAGGTATCGGATTAACTATGATATATGAAGACCATTTATAGAGGGAGAAAGATTTGATTTTCCTATTCGGAAGGACGGGGAAATCTGTGTGACATCAATTGTACTGCATCTCGGCAACCTTTGGAGTAGGGCAGATACTTTTACTTTTACAGGTGCCATTGGCTCATTTTCTGCTAAAAGTGTTTTTATTGTCTAGGGCATAAGCGCATACAAAGTGTGCCTTTCTTTAATGGGAATCTTTATCTTGGTCGCGGACTCCTGATCGAGTTTGATTTTTGTTTTACCAATTTCAAGTGGTTTCGATGTTCAATTTGTGACGGGTGTACCATGCTAACAGAGGATGCTAACTACTTTAGAACACCCAGTCCCATCCTGTGTGATATTCACAGTGGTTTCCATTTTGTGATCGTCATTATTTTCAACTTGTATACAATTCTTTAGTAAGTGAATTTTTTAATATCCCTAGGCACTTCTTCGAATTCATTTTCATAGTCTTCATCTGAGATAGCAATACAGAGAAAACGCAACAGTGCCAATTACATGTACAATTTTTTTGCTGATAGATGTATGACTCCGATAATCTTTGATGTGATATTGCTATCTATTCAATTTCCTTTTCATTTCTCCAGAAATTTGTTGTTTAATGTGCCTCATTTCACGTAGTCATTAAAATTGCTTTCGAATTCGGAGTACCTCGATCATTGTTTCGCTGATAAGCACGCGGGAGATGAAGGCGTCATTAAGCAACTTCTGTTTAATGATATTTTCAGCCATTCATCAACGTAATTTGTGTTTTGCACATAAGCTGTTTGTGTCAGATAATTAAAACCCAGTCACCTCCAACTTGTCAATCGCATAAGTTAATTACAAAAAGTGTTGATTGAAAATTTATTTCAAAGGATTTCTGTGCTCTGAACAATGAGATGGCGGCGTCGATATCACAAAAAGCTATTTTCAATTAAGAGTTTCGTTAAAAAGTAAACCGAGGAAGAATATGACACTGTACTCTATTAAAGTCAAGACAACTTGTAAACAGAAGTCACTTATCGCCCACTTATTTGCTATAACGACTGTCAATAAAGCGAAATGGACATGCGGTGCCTAATTATCTGACGATGGTTAAGACAAGAAGACAAAAGTTCAATGGACCGTGAAATCTAAATATAGCCAATACAAAAGATAAGAGAATAAGATAAAGCATATTAGAACAACATGTGAGAAGTAAAGAATTGAAGGCTTGACTTTGTGCATATTCTTACGGATACTAGATTCATTTTGACACGACATTATATAGTGTTTTGATGTGGTAAACTTGGTGTGAGGTATGGATGCGTTTAACGAAAAGGTGGCAAAAATGCAACGAAAAATCCGATGGAAACTGCCAACAAAATTTATGAAAGGGATCAGCAGTTCTATTGACATGAAACAAATTTGTCTTTTGTATACGATTACGTGTCCGATAGATGGAGGTGTGTCTGCTTGTGAATCTCCAAACAGAATCAGCATACAGGTAAACTGTTGTAATTGTTGTTGTGTTGTTTTGTTGATATTGTTGTTGTTTTTGTTGCTGCTGCTACAGTGTTTGTTATTGTTGTTGCTATCGCTGCTGATTGATGATAATGGTGTGCTTGGTGTTTCCTATTTGGGATTATTAAAGTAAATATTAAACATAAAATTCATAATTCGACTTAGAATTGAAACTAAAAAGTTAGAGTTGCTCAACAAAACTTCCATTTTTTTCTTAACTTCTGAATAATTTTTTTCAAATGAGTTTCTTTGGAATTATGCAATAGGCATACCCCTTCAACTCTGTATTTTCTCTTGTCATAAAACTCCTATCTATTATTTTTAATAAGGAAAGGGTAGAGTAGTCTTTACCTATTTTTAAAATGAGAATCATGTTTTTTTAGCCTATTCTGTATCATGACAGCTTCTGATGCAATGTCAATACTCACTGCTTCATGTCGTGTTTCATAGAATGAACCCTTTATTCTGATAGTTAAAACGGCATTTCTCAATTCTAGGTCGCAACTTTGTAAGCCCCAATCTTTAAGAACTGATATATTTCTACTGCCACTGAAACTCGTATGCTTCTTCATGACCCAAAATATTCAAATATGACGTTTAAAAAAGATATCTATGTCATTATCAATATTTATTTTAAAGTCTTAATTGTATGTTTGTTCTATCCATCTTATGGAATTGACAGAAATAGCAGCCATATGATTCATGGCTGTTCATTAACTTTTATCATCATGGGGTTTTTTATTTGATAATCGATCCTTTCTGTCAGATGATCCACTCTATAAAACAAGAAGAAAAATTTGCCCGGATGCATACCTATCAAGCTTAAATATAATAACTAAAAACCACATACAAGGGTATTTTTCATCTTAGAGGATAATTCACTTCTCTTACAGTCATTTCCCCATTATTTCATCTGACTGTCGCATACCTTGTCCCGACCCCCTCTTTTCTCGTTTATGACCATCAACGATTATGAGTTATTCTTGTATTCGAAAATGTGTGACACGACGGGTGTCACGCGTGGAGCAGGATTTGCTTACCCTCCCAGAGCACCTGAACTCACCCCCGATTTTGTCTGTCGCTGACCTATTCTATTTGGAATGCCCCTTGGTATCTTCTATTTCACCCACTTTTGACTTTAAACTCGAAGTTGCTACTGGTCAGCAGGGGGAACTTGCTCCTCCAAGACACCTGATCCTACCTCTGTGTTTTCAGAAGTCCGTGTTTGTCCAATATTTACCAAATGTTAGTGTTACCTCATCATTCTTCTGGTGGATATACCTTGGTATCTGTGATTGTTATACTGCAAATAACGGGGCCTCCGTGGCCGAGTGGTTAGCGTGTTCGACTTCGAGCCGAGGGGTCCGGGGTTCGATTCCCGCAGCGCCACTCCGCGGTTGGCCATCCCTGTCTTTCGTATGAAACAGTAAAAACCGAGGTCCCGTGTCACAGGAGGTGTTGGCACGTTAAAGAACCCTCCCTGCTCTACGGCCAGCAGTGCCGAGCAGAGGCAAAATTTTTCGCCCTTCACCGGCACACGGTGATGTCTCCATATGAGTGAAATATTCTTGAGTGGGACATTAAACAACAACGCAACACAACTGCAAATAACACTTTAAAAAAACAATGGGATTCTTATTGACTAAAAAGGCAATCTAATCCTTTTCATAACAGTATACACCGTGCAGGTGATAATGATTATAAAAGTAACTGAATACAATTAATCGCATGAAATCGCTAGCCGTTGGCTAGTTTATCAGAAGTTTAGATTTTTCAAAAGGAGGAAATTGTGATGAATTGAATGTTATACTTCCTGAGATGCAGCCTATAGAGAATGATCAATGCATCACGGTTAAATTGACATCAGGTCCTATAGGGGTTATGTTTGGCTAAAAATCAGTTAGCATTGAAATTAACTATTTTATTTGATTCTTGACAGTTTTTCTTTTGCGTTTTGAAGTGGTTAGATACAAAACAGAGATATTAAAAAAAGATATAATTGCCCGCCCAAAGCAAATAATTATATGTGAATTGTAAATGCATCGATATTTAGCATTTTTCATTGGACACTATGATCATTTCAATCTTAATATTACTCGGGTTTAGGGAATGCAAAAGTAAACAGGATAAATCGATTACAGTTCCCATCAATCAATATACAGTTGAGTTAAGATGAGCATCACACTTTTTCAGTTCACCTGAGCTAATCGCTAAATCAAGCTATAGTCATAGTGCACCGGCCGTCGTTTGTAAAACTTTCAAAATTTTGACTTCCTAAAACCATTGGAGGGATTTTATATGATACCTATCAGGGTCGAAGTTCTCATTGTCCCTAACAAGTATCGTCGTGGTGTTTGGGTGGATCTAATCTTGGAAGGAAAGGGGATGGGGTCAAACACGTCTAGGAGGGTATCTACCTTTATGAAACTTCGCTTCCAAAAGGGTTGCATGATATTAAAACGTACCCCAGGTTGATCTAGAGGGGTGTATGGAAAAGTATTGCTGTTCTGGGTTCAATTGCTTAAATGTAATTTTTCAATTTGTTATACATTTTTTAGACTACGAAAAAGAAAGACGGCTGTTTTTATCCATTAACGACTTATACTATATACTGAGACCCCTTCAGGATATCGAATTAAATTTTATCGGAAGCTTATAATCCTGGTCTTCTGCCCAGTTTGTGTTGTTTTGGCTAAATAATCGTAGTAATGAAATCAGGATGTGGCAAATGAGCCTCAAGATGCAACCCCCCTTTCGCCCCCACTAGTGCTCCATGCATTTATATTTATATCATTTGAACAAATGTCTTCGATCTTTCCATATGTCCATGTTACTCGTGTGGGCAATTTGGCATCTTATTTAATCTGCGCGTTGTGAATTTTAGAAAAATAATCTTGTGAAGTTGGAATATAAAAAGAAAACCAAGGGACGTTAGGTACGAATTCGCCTTTCTACCAATGGTGTGTTAAGAACTGCTGATTTGATGACTTTGCAACTAAGTAGAAAATAATCAAAGGCCGAACGGTGAAAATCTCTTAAATATTGTTCGAGTCGTGTCGCCACTATCTTACCATAAACAGCGTTATAAACACTGAGATACAACGTAACAATTACCGGTAGCGGAGTTTCCATGGCAAATCGTCAGTCTGTAATTACTTGTACCATGTAAAAGATTGCCGACCCCAATGTTATTGAGCGAGAAATCATAAAATGACAATGAAATTCAGATTTCAGCATCATTTAAACACACATGTTTATTGAACCTCAAGAGTATATTGATAAATGCTCTCTTTTTCAATAAAGCAATCTTACAGATGCATGTACATATTTGTATGTGATTTTATTCTGTATAATGTCGATAGGGATCCAAGGATTGTACTGGCCAAGTGTTATTCTCTGTTGATCTTTCAAACTTGCAAAGATGTATAAATGTACTTTGAGTTTGATGCAGGAATTTTATCAGTCCACCTCAATTCTCTCAAACTAAGATTATATTTATGTACATCTTTGATTATATGTCATCATATTGCAAATCACTACATATCATCTTTCGATCTTTTATATAAAGGTCACATGCTTTTAAGTACCAATTTCAAAAATGACCTTGAAATAGAGATATTGATGCACATATAATATGGACCCAAATTTCAAAGCTGTCTATCAATTAAGGTCCGTATTGAATCCTCTCATGGATGACCTATGCACACAAGTTTAACTGAACTACCAAGGATATTTTGCATCCGGAATATTATTTTACAAGTGTTTATATTCCTATATTGGTATTTGTATAAATATAGATCCAGATCAAATCTGAATTTTCTAGTATCTCAAATAGGGTTGTAAATTAACCCCCTGAAATACAGTGTTATGTATTGGTTATTCCAGAGAAATTTTACGCATGTCCCATCGTTCGATTTAATTAAGAACATATAATCACTTACACACCATCCCTTTGTAAAGTGATAAATTATGTTCTGCCATAAAAATTCCGCCGCAAATTTACGATCATTTTCTACTGGTTATACCTGTAAGGCAACCAAGTAATAGGCTGTACGGAAGCTCTGATAGCCCTGTATGTAGTATCTAAATATATACCTGAATATCAAAGGGTAGTAACCACGTGCCATGTTAAATATGAGCTTGAGTGTCATTGTCATTCTGATACCGGGTACTCATTATTGAGATATGAGAATCAATTTACCAATGATATAAAACAAGGGGACTCGATTTTATAAGTCATATAAGTGCTAGATAAACACATCAATACTTGTTAAGGTCAAATGATATTGGCTTGCCTTAGAGAGGGAAATCACAAATTAACATTATACCTTTCCTGAATTTATAATAAAACATTGTCATGTTCATGTACTATGATAGAATTCTGGTATGTAATTTACATAGAAATTGGAATCCCAGCATAGAAATAGGCATTTAAAGTGGCAAATCGACAGCCGATCCTGAAAGAGGGAAAAAATACAGTCACTGAACAGACAGTGTCTGGTGATGCAACAATGCACTCAACTGTTTGTATTGCATGATATTTATCGTACCTTGACGAGTGTTTACTCTAGGAGACAGGGGACGTCCTGAATTATAAATTATCCCATTATTTGCCAATACATTTTTCATTTCCGAAGAGAACACTTGGGTTATGATATAACAGAAGGAAGATAAGCCGCATTATTAATTTTGATTCCGCAAGAACAACAAAAAGTTATCTGGAACTGTCACTGTGTCAATATAATTCATATGTGCGTAAACAATGTGCAGCATAAATTAGCTAATTCAGAATAATGGATTTACCATTAGGTCTGCGAAAATTCAGTGACACTACCGGATATAGGAAAGAACGCGCATCCCAGAGACGAAGGTCCGAATATGAGTTTGGACGGAAGTTTAGTTCCCAGAGTTTGGAATCTTATGGACGTGTAAGGCGGTTAAGCCAGTACAGCGTTATGGATGGAATGTCCAACAAAAGGTCATCTCTACGACTCAGAGACAAAGTGACCACGATAAATGAGAGTCGACCCCTGGAAACTGTTTTCACTCTCTCGCTGGGAAAGTCAAAATTGATGAAAACAAAATCTTCGAACAACTTGGGAGTGACTTTCCTCAAAAAACCTCCAAAGGTTTTTGGAAATCTAAAAACTGAGAGAGCTATAGGGAGATTTTTGAGACGTGTAAGGTCGGAGAACAACGTGATACCTCCACCTTTTAAAAACAGAATACTGGTAAGTATGATTGCAAACTAGTTAATTGCAATGTATAGAAAGAGTTTAAGTAAGGGATAACACTTTTCCTGACTTTAATGCATGTAAATATATATATATAAAAAAAAAGATCGCTTGATCGTTTATTTTGAATTTAAAGGTGAACATCTTATTCTATGCTCTACTATAATAATGAAATAATTTAATTAACTGCACTGCAGTAAATTGAATACACTCTAACGTGCCTTAGCGATCCACTAAATCAAAGGAAAACCTGTCTTATGTGACCTAAATTCATGGTTCGCAAATTGGGTTTTTCCTATATAAACCACCTGCCATATGTGACCCTTTTTGCCCCTTCCTTTGGACGGTCTCTTAAAACAGGTT
>JACSZP010006403.1:0-11804 GCA_016161895.1 Pinna nobilis | reverse complement strand
ATATATAGTGTGTGTGTGTGTTGCTTTTATTTGATTTAAGGCCATATCCTGGTTGTATTTTCTGGTACGTGTTAGAATGCACTTATAAACTGGCGTCTGACGTATCAGGGAAAATCGATGGTGCACTAATACACTTCTATTTTTGCATCGTAACTTCTTTGTTCGTGCATCGAGCTATGTCTCAATTATATTGGTTTAATCTTTTTTCCTCTAAGAGAGTAAAAAAGTCGGACACTTGCATCGTCTGCTTAAACAACTAGAAATTAAGTACGTCTGTGGAGAGTTGAATTAGATGATACATCATTGTTAGTGATTGGAACTGCAGATGATAACCTAAGAGTGCTTGTCTATACTTAGCTCATAGCGTACATCTTGTGAAGCGTTACATGACTGAAATATAGAGCAGTGGGTCACTGAAATACTTCAACGATTTCCTAGGCGTGTAAAACAGAATTCTAGATCACGTGCTTTTACGTGAAATTTGGTTAACGGCAAAACTTTTTTTCTGTCTATAGACTGTCAGCGATATACACGTACTATCAAATGCGAGTTGTATGTATATATTTGTTGGCTTCTAAGTTAGTTTGCGGGAGTGCATGTATGCATTTGAAGATATTTTTCGGAATGTGATTTGATATTCAATTTTGTCATATTTTTTTCTTAATCTGTTTTACAGACTATAAGGCAGGGACAATGGATCCATGCCGGGAGGAGAGAGGGCCTGTCTGTGCTTGTCGTCCAGTATCGTATGGTGGCAATGATTTTCAGAGGATGGTTCTATCCAATAATGACTATTATTTTGAATCACAGTACTCACCATCTCAAGTCTTGCATCATTCAAATGTTTCCCGTGGATACCGCTTTGATATTGATAACAAACAAAAAGGTCGTGGAAATACGTTACAAAGTGTTCTAATGGGCGAGATCCCTGCGGCTTACTCCCATTTGTCATCAAATAGCCACAGATATTCCCCATACTCTCAGGGACCATCCCGTACTGCATCGTCTCCACACACACGGACTCGCAGTCCATCTTATTTAAATGTCTCATCGCCACATATGACGCCATCTTCATCGCCATCTCGTTTAGCATCTCCGACTTACTCAGCACCCAATGAGCTTCATTATCCTAGTGAAACGCCATCTGCCCACAAATTGATCTCAACACGCATTATGTCATCAAAGGGATTTGTATCTTTGCCAGGTGAGCATTCTCCATTAGATGATCGTTACTCGCCATCAACATCATCCTTATCATCGTCGCCATGTTCGTCCAATAACTCTCAACTAGAGCCAATAGACTTGTCTTGCAAGCGTTCAAGTGACAGTGATTCTCGGTGTTCGGACACCCCAAAAAGCGAGGGCGATTCTTCAATATTACGGAATTTGCTATGCATAGGAAAACATTTACAAGATCGTCACTTTGATAGTGATTTATCTAATCAGGAACAAATGGAAAACGAAAATCAGACGGTTGGAATGCAGATTTCAGGAAGTACAAGAGTAACATTAGCGAAGAAAAACATGTTCCCGGTCGGTTCAAGAGTTTCAGACTGGTTAGTTAAAGTCGTCCAGTTTGCGAAATCCATTCCAGAGTTTGTGAACTTATCTCATAATGACAAAGTCACTCTTATTCTTAACTCATGGACAAGGCTCTTGCTGTTGTACATGTCCGAGAGTAATTTCCAGTTCGCTGTTACACCTTTACAGTCAAAGACGTCCAGTCTAACGAGTGACCCGCCATCCCCTGACCAACCCACTATGAAATCCGTAGAAGATGTTCAGAACTTCATTAGGAAATGCCAGAGCATGAATGTTGACCAGAAAGAGTACGCATTCTTGAGAATGGCTGTCCTGTTCAATGCTGGTAATTATAAATTATATTTGAAATTCTCTCTCTCTCTCTCTCTCTCTCTCTCTCTCTCTCTCTCTCTCTCTGTTTTTACTAAATAAATATCTGGTGGGTGACCTCGCCATCATTATCTGTTGAGGAAAAAGGAGGATAATGAACCGACGAACTTCTCTCCATTTGTAATTAGCTTAGCTGATGGCAAAAGTGCACCTGTCTCGCTTTGGTATCGTGGGTATTTTGCTTGACCGTTTATTCAACTTTACGCCAATAATCAAGCTCAGGAAAAATCCTGCCGAATATTTTGTTTCCTTGTTCATCATTTGATTATTATTTTTTCACGAGAATATTTTAATTGTTCCTCGTATTGTTTGACCAAGTTATTTTATCGCGGGCGTTGCGCGACTAAATGATCAAAGAAGGTGCATGACATCAAGAAAAGTAACCTTCAAACAAAGAAAAACCCCTGGGTCACTAACAAGAAGACGATTTCTCAGTTGATACAATGATCGGTCAGTCTCTTACTGACTAATACATGATTACCGTTTAGTTGTCGGTCAGTCATCCTTCGTACACATGCGTCAGTAAGGGTGAATCAGTTGTGGAATGTTGCTTAGTGTCTGATGTCAAATTGTTTCACAATAAATGAAAACACGCATGATTTTTAAAGATCGATACGGCCAAGGAGCATCGGCCATTATCAAAGTGAGATTTACCGTGTTGAAAACCTGAGGTCGTAGAAGGACGCTAAATGATTACCACGAGCATTTCAATCTCCTTTCATTTTACTGTCGGTTGCAGATGGTCAGCACAGTTACAAGGACACGGAATTTCAAATCAATGTAAATTGAAATGAACTAATGTATAAGTGAACAAGTACGTTAAATACTACACTGCGATCTTTCACAATAAAAGAGGTAATTCAAATTAGAAATTAGAATGAAATTCAGACGGCCTTACCTAAGATTTTATCTATAGAGGACAGGTGCTTAATTATCGGGGTCTCGTGACAAAGAACAGGGCAGAATTGTCCTTGTACAAAACGTTAGGTGTCATTTCTTTCTGTTCAGCCGTGGAAATGATTCATCTCGGTTTCAATAGACTTTGTACGCACGCACTGTTTTCAAGGCTATCTATTCTTTACTTTTTTGATAATGAGAAACTACAAGGTTGTATATGAATTTATCTTCTCCTACGTTTACCCGTTGTCCTTGCGCTTTACGCAAAATTGGTTTAAACTAGAAGGTATGGTAAGAGGTTCAACCTTGGTGCAGTGTTAAATCTTGAATCGGTGCCAAATGGGACGGGCCGCTTAACCCGGATTTATTCTATTTAGCCTTTTTCGTGAATGTTAAGGGGGCACCCATTATAGAAATTTAATTGTTATATGCTATGTTGAGCCTACAAAGTTTTCGTGACATTGATGAGCACGTTCAGCAAGGACGGCGGCAGCTGCTGCACATAAGTTTCCTTTCATCTGCCAATGGTTTTTGTATGATAACAGAATAAATTAACATTCAAACAATAATGGTCAAGGATAAGCTCCACAGTAGACATTGTAAAGTGTTAATTCACAAACTCAGACATTGTCTTCCTAAGACGCAACACATCCAAATCCCAAGCCTAGAAACCACTACAGATGTAATTTGCGTCAGTGTATACCATTAAAAAGTTAGCTGTATTTCAAATTTGCCTTTGCGCTATTTACGTGTAAATGTTTCTTAAAATAACTTGCAGCATCAAAACGTGGTGTTTGTTTAGGGCGTGATCAGCATACGTGATGACTAATCGAGCCCGTTGTATTTAAGAAAAGGGAAAGTGAAGTACAGTGCGTAATTTTCTTGTGCATTCTTTGTAAGTTTGATTCAGCGTCGAATTGCTAAATATAGTAAGTAGGCATTTCTAAGCCTTAAGTACTTCACACTTGAGTACCTGACCGATTTTCCGAATCCGGCGTTTAGTACTTATATTAATAAACAAATAAGTGCGGATTTAATGGGTATTAGATTTTCAAGGACATAGGCGAATTCTCATAACAACGCGAGACCGATAGGCTTGGTCTGGTATTGACGCAAATCAACAAACACAATCAACTTGTTTACCGGACGGCTCTTCCCTATAGTTGTACAAAAATGTAAACAAGACTGACATAGTCGGACAAATTGATCTAGAGAGTGAGAGAAAAGGGAGGGGGTGAAAGACAGAAAAGCAAGATACATTTGAAATCAGTTAAAAGTGAAAGAGACATAGAGAAAGTCAATTATTCGATGGATACTTCTGTCGGTTATATATGTGTATGTATAGAATTAATACAAAGTCCTTTGCCATTTGCACTCAGTGACTCGAGTAAACAAGAATTAACTCGCTGTGGTATGTCTATACTGGTATTTATACCATGGCGTGGAAAGCGTGTGAGTGATAACCTTTCCATGGCCGTCGTTGTTTGATAAATAACGGGTACTTTGGAATTTATCCACTGGCTTTTTCGTGGACTGTTATTATCGTCCATTCTTCTTTAGCTTTTATTTTTAAATCTTTCAGTTATACTTGTTATTGATGCCAATTTGAATAAAGGCACAGTACTCGAGTATAAATATACTTAGGGTGAAGTTGGGATGGGCGTAGAATAAATTCATTACAGCCATGTGTATTAAATGATAATTTATCCTAGCCAGTTAACTTTTTGACATTCCGTCTGTAATTATTTTTAATGAACTCGGTCATCGAAGTGACTTGTGTGATTGTTTTAGCATTATTATTATTTTCTAGTGAATAATGATAACAATTGTAATGTATCTTTAAAATTGGCCATGAAGACAAGACATCATTTCCCCTGTTTAAAAATCTAAGGAGTTCATGCATCTTTTTCACAGGTCTGTATTCTTATCAGTCTAGGCTTTTGTTAAAATGGGTTTTACCTCCGATCAAATGACTAAATTTCCGGGATGTTTTGGTTTTTGTTATCCGACATATACTTAAGCAAATGAGATGCGATACACTCATCATAAAATCTTGTCCGCACAAGGTTTCTTCTGTGAGGCGAAAAGCAATCAACATGTTGGCGAACTCTTCATTGATCTATTAGCCTTGGTCTTGCGTAACTAACCGAATTACACAGCAACAATCGTTGTGTACATAAACTTGCCTTTGGTATATCTGACCGTATCGACGTGGAACGCGCACGTGACGCGTATCAAGTTTAACAGGCGCCTAAGGTCACCCACCATTGTAATTGATTTCAGAAAACAATGACTAAGTACAATTTGTAACGCACTCAAGTGTTGTACAGCTGTACTATATACTGAACAATTTATGCTTGTATCGATATAAATGACACGGAGATCTCTAAATTCTCTGTTTGTTTCATCTTCAAAATAAACTTGATGACAATGACGACATAATGTTTTTTCTTTATTCTTAATTTCATCTACATTTTATTTTCGTACTTTTTAGGTTATGTTGGACTTGACAGACCTGATTTGGTAGAACAGTTAAACTCATTAATTCAACAGCTGCTTCAAGAGCACGTGCGGGTGTCCCGGCCAAATGACGTCATGCACTATTCTCGTTTGCTTCTTTGTTTGCCCGCTCTTTACGGAATCAACTGTAAAATGATTGAGAATCTGTTTTGTCGGCACATTAATGGGAACATGGACATTGATGTTTTGCTGAAGGAAATGCTACAGAACTTGTAGAGAGCGACGACCCATGACATTCTAATTTGCATGTATTCAGCTGTTGAAGTTCTCATTTTTCCAAAGATCTACATATATGTACTGTGGCGCTGTGCGCCTCGAAATCATTTTTATGTTCATTCCAGACTGTTCATCTGCATGGATTACTTGAATATGACTGATTAATTTTAGCACTGGTTGTTAGGTGATATTGAATATCCTTATATACAGTGAGAAGCATTGTCACTGAACTATTGTAAGCAAATGAGAAAAGTTTGGGATATAATTGAGAATAGCCAGTATAATTGTATACATGCAATTTATCCTCAGAGATCCGCATTGTTATTGTTTTATTTATTAATGTATGCTTGCTATGGTATTGTACTTTACAAAAACAAAAGGTGTTAAGTAGATTCTTTTCCCCGTAGTTTATATATCTAGAGTAGAAAGGAATTGTAACTATTGTGCGAAAGTTGAACCCATGTATATTCTACAGTAGATTAAAGGATAATTGAAAATCTCTTCGTTTGCAAATATTACCCATTCAAAGAAGAAAATTAATAGTCCAGTCCACTTCTGCATGGATATTTTTACACTCTTAGTAGAGTGGTATAGGCAAAGAATAGCGGAGCTGTTAAGCGCGATTTTCTCATCCCTCACCATTTTGTCTCATTTGTCCATCTACAGTCCATGTAGTATAGGACTGCTGCCAGTAGTATGTATGTGACTTTGGTGGCTTAAGAAAAAAATATTCCAAACAACTAAATGCAAACCAATCAAAATATATTCAGCCTCATTCGCCTTTTCCCAAAATTTCGAAGTGAAAATAAATACGGACCTGGAGATGAGAACAATAAATTAATCTTGGAACGAGAAATTGAAAACATTACCCCAGTTACAAAATATGCAGAGATAATTTATGACCTTTTATGTTTTTCAAAATCAATTTCAATACTTTTTATTTAACAATATTGACTGAACTATTAAGAACATTCCTAGATTATATAGATATGCTTTGTCGCGACAGCAAGTATCTCCTCTACAGTATATGTATTGACGAAACATTATAGCGAGTAAGTGTGGTCAATGACCTCATGAATGTTGCTCTGTGTAACATGAGGTCAACAAACCGCAATATTGGTAAGTCACCTTTACTTACATCCGTCATTCATTGCAATAAGGTTACCAACGTGGAGGGGAAGCGAGGGAGGGACATATAAGCTTAACAATAAGACAATAAATCATAAACAAGTTATGCAGCACGAATTTATTGGTACACATATCCGTGTAGAGTATTGAATGTTGTGATGTTAAGTTGGTTGGTCGGTGCTGTTCTTTTAATAATAGTTCAATGTTTTTTTCGGGGGGGGGGGGGGGGGGGGGGGGGGGGGGGGGGGGGTTCAGAAAGTAGCAAAAATTTAGAGGACGATACTGTAGGATATTCCCTACTGGTAAATTATATCTTGTGCCTTTATTTTTACTTGATTAAAGGTGAAGTTGAACACCTTTGTTAGCTGAGATATAGAATTTAATATCTAGATTAACGATTTTTTCAGGAAATAAATATGTTTTCGTGTGGATTAACAGTCGATGAAGCTTGAGGTATTCAGTAGTTTTAGGTGTGAGAGCAATACGAGGAGTTTTACGATGCATGTTATACGAGGAGCTCAAAGCTTTTTATTCATATGTGTATAAGTTCAATGTCTGATATATCATGGGTTAAGTGATATCATTTATTTGTCCGTAATGCTGGAATGGAACCATCCTGTATCTTGTAAAAATATGTGTATCATAATTAAATTAATTTATTTTTCCTTCAAAATAAAATATGGTAAAAGAAACAAGTTATTCTGTTTGTTATGAATTTCTTGCTGATTATGAACAGAGTGTGCCCCAAAAGGTCCAGCGATTGTTGTCAAATACCAACATGATCATGTTCACCGAGTTTGTGAAGTGGTTTTGGTTGTCAATGATAGCGGATAACCAAACGTTCTGTTCGAGTAAGAGACAGACAGACTGGTAACTAACTGTTCTATCGTTGGGGCCTTAATGTTCGAACGTTTTGTTCGTGTAGTGTCGCACTCGTGGAACGTAATTTCATTAATATGTAAGAAAGTTGACCTGCGGGATGTTGGTGGTTTTCCACTGAGTGCACTTGTTAATAAAACTTGTTTTTCTCCTCCATGAAAAACAGAGCATCGCCTTTCAGAAAACAGATTCAAGTATGGCTTTAAGCAAAGCAAATAGACAAAACAAATTCCGTTGATTGTCATCATCAGTTCAATATATGAGAACGTCTCTACATACTTTGAGGATTCAAATCACAGCGGTGCCTTTGACAAATTTATCCTTTCGGTCTGTTTATGAGTCAATAAAATCCGAGGTCTGCGTCATGGAAAGCTAAGACATCTTTAAAATATACTCACTACATAGGATGTAGTTTTTAGTATTAACCACCATTTCGATAGTCTCCACAACTTACTTTTGATGTCTCTTGTAAGAAGCGGTTGCCGTCCGATCCTGTCACGATAGCAAAAACCTTCAATGCTCAAAGGCTGGAAGTTAGGAACATAGATCGATATCTAGAGCGCTCATACAACATTTAGTCAAGGGGCCGCCATGGCCTTGTGGTTAGCGTGTTGGAATTTGAATCGGGAGGCCCAGGGTTCGAGCCCAAGCCATGACCAATTGGCCGTCCCTGTCTTTCGGATGAGACAGTGAAAACCAAGGTCCCATGTCACAGAAGGCGGTGGTACGTTAAACAACCCTCGCTGCTCTATAGCTTTAGGTGCCGAAAATAGTCAAAATGTGTCGCCCTTCACCGGCGCACGGTGATGTCTCCAATTAAGTGAAATATTCTTGAGTTAGACGTTAAAAACAATACAACCTACTAATATTCAATCAATTTGAGTGAAAAATTCTTCATTGGACGGGACGTTAAAATTCAGTACTTTAATTCCGTTAACTATCGCTGTGATAGGACCGAAATAAAACTGAACATGAAATGGCTAACCGCCGGGGTTATTGACATAGACCAGTGTATTCACCAAAGGGTCTCCAACAGCAAAGTACTGGATTTATCTGATAGACTACACTCGTACTGTAATGGAACGACATACATTAGACTGTCCTTAGATAAACACCCAATAAAAAATAACATTAGTAACAATATTACCATCTTACTGCAGATTCGATGCATTGCTAATGTGATTTTCTAATTTCAAATCTTGCTTTAAACATGAATGATGCAGATAAGACAATGTAGAAGTAGCTTTGAGGATAATGGACAACTTATTCCTTAACCCTTTCAACACCACAGACCATAATGGACTGGTATATGACAATACAAAAGAGCATACCATTTTGATGCTTGGGCTTGAAAGATGTAAGGAAATTGCGTAAAACCTATACAGATCTATAGCCCTGATGTTGATGAATCACAGTTCAATATAATTCGATGTTTAACACTACAAATACCAGAAGCATAGAAATACACAACTATGACGTATTCGTCGCGATCCCGGAATACCATTAGCTATTAACGTTAGTTCGTGTATTATATATGTCCATTCAGACATAAGAAGGATCTTACTGAATACTTTACAAACAATTCATTTATATCGATTTTTTCCAAATATGGTATTGTGAACGTCAATAAGTGACACCGGATCAGTAAGAAAATCCTTGAGATGACATTTGTTTGTTGGTATTATAGTACAAGATTTATATCGAACTTAAAGGTTAGCTATCCGATACGCATCATGACTTCATGTTAAGTTTCAATGCACTCTTGGTTTATGTAAGCGGTCTGTTTGTCTACAATATGTAGATATTTACCCCAAAGTGTAGAGTACTTGATAACGGCTGAACAAAGTTGTTCTTCACTCTAATTCATATCATACCCCCTCGTGACATAGATGCATATGCACGTAGTGTGTGTATCTTGATTGACCGTATTTATAAGCAATCAATGTTAAGAAAAGAGTGGCGTTTTTTTCGGTCAATTACCAATCACTATTTGACTGAGTGTGTTAAAATGAAATTATCCATAAATAGTATTCTTTGCGTTCATTGACACAAATTTCATAAGACTGTTATAAAACAAATAACGACTGTTGGTTTTTGCTGCGGCTTTGGTTATCTGACCTTGGTGGGATTATCACCATGTAGTTGTTGATAAGTATCCGATAGGGCGTTCTTATGTCCGTTCACGTCATAATCATATTACCGGCTGACTTATTGACTAATTCGCTCATTACTGTCCTTTATGTATGTACGTTTTCCCGGCTACCTTATTCATGGGACTACAATCCTATTTAATCTTTGTTCCCTCAAACTAAGTCACTGACCTTCTTTTCCGGTTAAAACCCCCGCGATCGTTTACACGTCTTACACGTCGACTTGATGAAGGTTTTTTGGCATCCGAATTTTTTTTTCTGCACGTCTACCGTTGTGAACGAGAACGTCTCCTAATTTGTCCGAATTGATTAATAATTATACACTGATGATACATGCGAGATCGATTTGTACATCGATTGATTATTGATTTACATTACGTAAACACCGGGTGTAAAGGTAAACATTTACGGAAGTGCAATTGAATTCAAAATGATTGTAGATTTATCAACCGACTTTCCTTGTCAGTTGTGTGAACAGAGAACGATTAACCACAAATCAAACTATATAAACAATTACTTAAGTATTGTCCAAAAGACTTGACTGGATTCCCGAGAAGACGGGATAGATCCAGACTGGTCGGTGAAATACTAAAAGGGATATAGTATATCGTTATCAAGAAGAATTCCGCTGATTTCAGCAATGATGTTGTATTCCTTATTTTTCTGATGTCTTCTGTCAGGGATTCAGAGATTATATATTTTCACACACGTGCATCGGTCGTTGACATTAAAATATTCACAATATCAAGGCTTGCTGAAGTGAAACAGTGCGTCATGAATAAGACAATGCTTCACAGAAATTTGGCCTTGTGCAATTGTTTACGCTTTAGGTATCGCTGTTTTTAATGAACCTCTATTTCTTAATTTGCCCCGGAGGTTCAAGCGATATTGACTACAGATTATGTGTCGATGACATTAATTTACGTTTAGATACATTGTAATTATAAATGTGATTGTATGAATGTATATTTTCGTGTATTATATTTGTACGTATTTGTGTCTGTCTGTCTGTTGTCTGCGTGTCCTTCTCTGTTCGCCTTTGTGTACATTTGACCTTCAAACTGATCTTTTAGATTTTTAGATACGATTTCTATAAAAAAAAGTGCAAGGTACTTTTATAGATGATACAATTTGCATTTATTCTCAGGATAATGAACTCGAGGGTATACCAGTTTACTTCGTGCTTCCCAGAGTAATGGCAGAGAATATAGGAAAATACAGGACAAAGTGATTTCCTGTTGTGCTTAAATAAAAGGCTACGTAGCAAAACAGTAGTCTGATCAGAGACATATTGTATCATATATTCTGCTATTAAGTTTAATTATTGTATCCTTTTAGCTTCACAATACAAATTATCATCCTTCTAAAAGATCAAAAATCATAAATGAAAACAAAAATACTGTGACCAAAAGAAAAAAAGCGACAATACTATGAAAATTATCCACAGAGCAACGCAATTTAGAAGATGGAGTAATAAGATCCGAAAGTGAGTTCAGGTGCCCAAGAAGGATAGGATACTCCTACTCCCAGCCACACACCCATCATGTCACTCATGTTTCATACCTGGCAATTAGTCATGTCTGCGATAGTAGTCTTCAACGAGAGAAGGATTGAATTTGAAATTCGAAAAAGAATCTCCGATTAGAGTTTTTAATCAATTCATTGCATTTCCTCGTATTATGATAATAATTGTTGTTGTTGTTGTTGTTGTTGAATTGTTGTTTCCCACTCAAGAATTCATTTTGTCAATGGTCGGCACTTACGGCAATAGAGTAGGGAAGTTTCGTTTACGCGCCAACACCTACTCTGACACGGGACCTCGCGATGGGACTTTGGCTCGAACCCCCGACCTCTCGATTCAGAGTAAAACAGCGCTAGGGCATGATGGTACCATATTATGAGATTATAATAATAACCCTGTGTATATCAAAAGGGTATGTGACTGCACCAAAGTTGTCAAAAGTCGAAAAATAGACAACAATATGGTCAAACCAAAAAAAAACAAAAAAACAAACAGCAATCCAAACGACAATATATATATATAAATATATATATATATGTAATAGGGTCCACTGATAACTCAAACACCCATTTGTTGTGAAT